>OX422222.1:293282108-293474608 GCA_949130495.1 Sambucus nigra
ATGTGTGTAATGTGATTCAATTTATACCTTCTTGGATCATTGAAGAGGATTAGAGAGAATAATTCTGAGGTTCTTTAGATTCTAGGTTAGACAACCAATTTTGTCATTATTTCCAAATTAGTTGAACACTTATACAGTATAGACTTAAGTAAGTCAAAGGTATAAGGTGCTTCAACTATTAGGTGATTAATAAAGAAATTTTTTCTTACAGTGATGCTGAGAATGAACCAACTGCATATTGTGATTTAATTAAATGAAGGACTGATCACCCGATATTTAATTTGGCGGGTTGTCACACACCTCTCATCATGTTTAATATTCTACACTTTTATTTTATATCTCTATAATAAATTAACACAGCTAACCCTTGCCTAACTCCCGTAGCACTCAGCCTAAAAATATCCGAGTCGAATCCCCAACCCCTAATCTAATTAATTTTTCAATTCAAATAATTTTATGCAAGTGGTGTCCCATAATTTTCGGACTCCCTACTTGGTCCCTATTTAAATTTTTATGAATTTATTTCACACAATTCATTATTTAGGTTCCTCCTTTTTCTCACCTTTCTAGGATCGTATATATCCACCTATAATCCCTAGGTGAAATAATTCTTGGCATCCATACCCGGATTTAATTTCTGACTAAAGATTTTGATATCGGACACCCTTCCGTAGAAAATTCATAACTAATTAAAAAAAATCAGAAAAATACGAAATTAACAGCCACATGTTCGTAACAAAAATATCTATCTCCATGTCCAAACCTAGGGTCATTTGAATGAGGTATCAATCTCATTGGAATGATAGTAATCTCGTTCGAACGACTTGCTAAGTCGTTTCACGCAATGCTGATCACTTATTCTTCTTCCTTCTTTTGCTTTCTGCCATTAACGAATTTCTTCCAACTTAAAACTTCAACCCATATTTTTATTTATAGTTCTAACAAAATCTTCCCTTTAATCACATTTTATTTTTGGATTTAGTCATTACAGAGGATTGATTTCTCATCATGATTCCATTAAATCCCAGATTCGAGTTTTCTCCTAACTTCGTTAATTTATTCTCCAAATACTTACATCAAAATTCAAGTAAACCTATTCTGCATCCAGGTTTCTTCATAGTTTAATTTCAAATGATTTTGACATATCTCATATCATTAATATAACCTTTTGACCCACGTCACGTGTAAAAATTTCTCAAAACCTATTTTAATGAAACAACCCACCCAAAAATGAATATGGTTTACACCCACCATGATATGAATCACAATACCGCAATTTAAATGAAAGCAAGTTTAACTATATGACTGAATAAATTTGTAGGGTCTGATTATCTTTGTTGTAGACAAAATTTGACGAATAACACATCAATCTCTTCTTGGTTTGGCTCCCAAAATCTCTCCCACTTGATCCCTCTTTATTCCTCTGCAACTAGGGTTTTCTTATTTGAGTTGTGACCACAAACTCTCTAACTTAGGTTTTATTAGGTGAATCCAAAAATTAAGCTATTGGGATAAATTAAAATGGCCCAAATACCCCCGTGTGAGCCCGGTTATGCCTAAAAATGCCCCGAGACCCAATTACTACCCTTAGATACTCTTTTTCGACTATCTCGACCTATTCGGAATCAACCATGCACTCAAAATATCCATTCAAGTCATATTCTTTTCTGACTATCTCAACCTATTCGGAATTAACCATGCATTCAGAATTTCCATCCGAGTCACTTCACTAAAATCTCCAGTCTCAACCTCAAACTACGACACATGTGATTTTAAAAAATATAATCTAAATTAAATAATTCTTAATTCACTAATTTAATTAAATCATGCATCACCAAATTAATTAATTTTTGCATCCTAAGAAATATGGTGTTTTACATTTATTTAATTTTGGTGTGTAAAATTATTGATTTTCATATATAAAAATAAGGTTTTAAGTGGAATTTAAATCAGGATTAAAATTCAAAAATTATAACTTTTTATATAAAAATTGGGGGAGGATCTGACCTAAGCAGGATCAGAAATTCTATTGTCCAATCTCCAAAACATGATGCATACGACCTTGACAACATCCGATTGACTTGATTTTTCTTACACGACTTTGTCTCGCCCTCAGCTAAAACATATCCAAAATTTAAGGAAATTCGATGGTCTGAACTCTAAAACATGATAGAAATTACCTTAACGACGTTCGATCGAGATGATTTTTGGATAGCAGCTTTGGCTCGCCTTCAGCTACAGCATATCAAAATTTCAGCAAATTATGACGATTCGATAATCTGGAATGTATTTCTCGTTTGTTAAATTATTATTTGGACTCTGTTTTTAAATACTTTATAAAATGGAAGGGTCGAGACTTTTTAAAACACTTTTAACCATTCTGAAAAAGCAGTAGCCTCCCAAATTATAATATCCTCTCATCTATAAAACCTAAACCCCATTAAAAATACATTTTAACCTAAGTTTTGAAGTTCTAAACCAAGTTTACTAAAGAACATCCAAGAATGTGCCTTTTGGGTACCTCTAGGTATGGAACTAGGGGTAGTTTGAGGATTTTTGCTCAGTGAAAGAGTGGGGCTAATAGAAAATAATGAGAACTTGAGAAAATTGGGAATTATTGCCTAAGATAAAGAACGACTATTAAAATAAATTTGCATGGCGAGTATGTGTAGGGTTGATAGATATCGGGTCGACTGGCTATGGTGGCATGGGTGTGTGTTGGCATCACGAGTATGTGCAGGGCTGACAAAATACGAGCCGAATAGCTATAGTGATGTGTCGTTCTTAGAACCTCACGAGTATGTATAGATCTAACAAAAATCGAGCTGACTGACTATAGTGAGGGACATGGGTGTGATATGTAGAACCTTACGTGAACCAAGAGTGTGTGTAGGACCAATAAGGGGTCGACTGTCCATAATGGTTTTGCATGAATAAAAATAATTGGATAATTAAATTAATAAAGGATCAGAGCTAATGTTTAAATTATAGTTTAAATGGAATAATTGGACTTGACCATTGGAGTGGATTAGTTATGTGGGTAGATAGTGGTAGTTTATTTCACTCCACTACACCAAATCTTGCGAATGGTCACGCCCAGTGGGTCACGGCCCAAGTCCGCGATCGGCTGGTCGCGGACTTGGGCCATGACCAAATCAATATTTGGCGAGACAATATTCATTACCACACTGAGTCATGGATGCTTTGCAAGTGGTCACGGGCCAAATCCCTGACCACTGTGGGTCACAGACTTGGGCCGTGATCAAGTCGTGACCATTTTGGCGCCTAATTCGAGCCAAAATTCCCTCTAAGCTTGGTTGCGGATGGGTCACGGACTTGGGCCGTAACCATAGGCATGACGAAGTAAAAAACACACACATTGAGGGTCATGGCTGAGGGTCGTGACCATTTCTTGGCAGGGGTCATGTCTATGGGCCGTGACCATACGCAAATTAATGGGCTAGTTTGATTTCATTAAATGGTTTTCTTGGTGGGTCACGGTTGAGAGTCGTGACCAGGTTCAATATGAAAAAAAGAGTGCGTTGTTTGTATTTTCTCCCATCCGATATGTTTGTTTCGTTCATTTCCCTAGGTTCAATATGAAGAAGAAAAAAAAGCACGGCCTTCATCTCTCCCTCTCTCTCTCGCTCGTGTCCTCCCTCCCTCCCTCCCCTCCATATCCCTAGCGGCATCCCCTCTCTGCTGTCTTCCTCTGTACGGGAGTTTAAAATCGGGATGATTTGGGTTTCAGATTTGGATCTTGAGCATCAGCTAGACCCCGGGTAAGGTGGGGTTTCCATCGAGGTCCAAGTTTTATCTCTAGGGCAGGGGATTTGGTAATCGGTCGGAGTTAATGGCATGGAGATCGGGTTTCGCATAACGTGTTAGTTCAGGGTTGCTTGCTGATGTCAGGTCGTTAGGGTTTCGGCAAAAACTCCTCCTCCTTTGCACACAGCAGCTGCTCGAAGCAGAAGCTGAGTTTTTTTTTCAGTTTTTTTTCTTATTTAATGTTGTTGAGTTGATGAAATTTTAAGTTGTTGACTTGTTCAATTTGAGTTGTTGCTAAAATTTGTTGCTCAAATTTGATATGTATGAAATTTTATTAGTTAAGTTATTGATTTGTTCACTTTGATTTGTTGCTCATGCTCAAATTTTTCTTGATTTTTTAGGACAAAAAAAGATGTATAAAACTCAAAATAACCTTAAAAATTTTTATTTTATAAAACTCATTTTGATATGTTGCTTTTTAACTTTCATGTGCTTCTATTAAGGATATGTTGTTGTTTTTCTTATTTATCAATCGAGGATTTAAGGGAAGTCAAATGGAAATAAAAAGCAAAAGTTAAAAAATATTAAAATTAGATGGGATTGAATATAGTGATCCGAATATATGCTATGATTCTTAGGGATTCTTAGTTTATTAGCCCTTAGTTTCATTATGCAGATCTGAATTTCTTAGTTTATTAATCATTGATATGATTCTTACGTAGATCTAATTTCATATTTAGGTTTTTGTTTGATTATTTTGCAGTTGCTACTTTGGGTTTAGATGGTATTTGATATGAGAATCTGACAATTATGCTAAATCGAAGAGTCGTGAGAACAAATGAGAAACCCTTGGTATTTGCTTAGTTCCAAGAAAAATCTTTTACAATATTTTTATAATTTGACAACCATTTTGTTTACTATTGTTAGGCTTATTGAAAATTATCCTATTTTATAGGGAATATTTCATTGAGGAATTAACAAGATTGTTGGTGTGGACAGTTATGCTTTCTTTCAAAGGTATTATATTCCTATGTTCTTTCACAGGTATTTGTTTATTTCATTATTCCTCAGTTGTTTTTTACTAGTGTTGTTTCTATTACATAGTGATTAAGATTAAAAAAAAACTAAGATCTTGTACTTTATCCTTGCAAAGGTATGTTCCAATTCTATTTAATAAATTTTATGCGGAATTCATTATTCCTCTTTTGTATCACTTTTGATAGCGAACTTCTATGTCTCACTTTATTAATCATCTAGGTTTTACTATTTGTTTTATATAACCCTTTACATCAGTGTGTTGTGAGAACAAGCCATGATATGTGTGGGTCTCTTACATGGCATTTTATTTGTCATAACATAATTCTTATTTCATGGGCTTTCTTTATTGTCTGTGTGAATCAATTTTTTCTTTATTGTCTGTGTGAATCAATTTTTTCTTTATTGTGTGTTTGCTATGCGGTTGTTTGCGGGGTAAATTAGATTCCTTCACACTATATTGATTCGAATTCTTTATTTTCAGATTTGTGCAGCTATTTCATAGAAGATGTTGTTGAATTTGTATATGACGAGTTTTATAGTGAGTAACATTGCGCATTGGTGTCAATTTATGGTGTATTATATACCCCTATATAATTGTACATTTAGCTAATTTGGTTTGAGTTATTTGATTATACATTTATTTAACTGACTGTACCTACACTCGGGGGTATTGAACAACGACTAATTTCTTGGTGTTTTCCAAGTGCAAGGGTTGTTAAAGTCAATACTAATGGCACTAATACGGGTGTCGGTCCATTTGAGTCATGTTCTTCATAACACATTGTTTACGTATTGAGATCTAACCAATTGGATACCATTTCTTCATTACATACCAGTTCTTCATTACACACCAGGTACTCTGTACTTTAACTAAAGTAATATAATTGATATGCATTATCTATTAAATCTTTTAGATGATAGAAGGAGTACGGGATAATTATTGGTTTTGTTTGATTTGGCTGTTGGATAATTATTGGTTGTTAGCTTGTTGTTGGATAGTATGTTAGAGGGAGTATGGGATAATTAGAAGGAGTATGGGATAATTATTGGTTTCATAGTTGGATAATATGTTGAAAATATTTTAGACTCCCTGTTTCATAATAAGATGATAACTTGCAAATCTCTAGACTTAAACTTAAAAACATGGCACCAACACCTCTCACGGGACCAATATAACACGTAGGAATAGACCGCACGATCACGGGGATCTCGGTTTGAGAATACGACGATAATCTAAAAATATTAGGACTTAAGCTTAAAAACAAGGTGTTAGATATCAAAAACACGAAACGGCCCTTGTACGGACCCGTGAGAGGCACCAACACCTCTCACGGGACAAATGTAACACGTAGGAACAGACTACGCGATCATGGGACTCTCGGTTTGAGAATACGACAATAATTTTAAAATATGAGGACTTAAGCTTAAAAACAAAACGTTGGAGGGTGAACACCTAAAACAGCCCCCGAACGACCCCATGGGAGGCACCAACACCTCCCACGGGACCAATGCAACTCGTAAGAGCTGACCATGGAGCCACGGGACTCCTAGTTTTAGAATACTACAATAATTTGAAAATATGAGGACTTGAACTTAAAAACAAGGCGTTAGAGAGAAGCCCCCGAACGGCCCCGTGAGTGGCACCAAAATCTCGCACGGGACCAATGTAACACATAGGAACTGATTGCGTGATCACGGGACTCCCGTCACGGCATGGGTCACGGCCCAAGTCCGCGACCATCTGTCGTGACCCCCTACGGGCCGTGACCATTTTTGGGTCATGGACTTGGGCCGCGACCCACGAAATTGGATATGCCCGAAATGGTCACAGCCCAAGTCCGCGACCCACAATCTTGGTCAGGGATTTTGACCGTGACCAATCGCCAGTTTTGGTGTAGTGCTCGCATGTTAATATATATCTCATTTTATTTAAAATACTCTATTATGATGTTTATCAAATATAATGATATTGCCTGGGTTCAAGGGGCCTAATTGGGAGGAGTGGCTAGTATTCATGCGGTGAACTCTAACCCATTAAGATTACTAATATTTTAGGTATAGTTATTGTAGTAGCTCCATAGGATGCATTGTAGATCTTTGGAGTACAGCTCGGTCTTTATTTAATTTATTTAGTAGTTTAGATTTACTTTTCATTATGTCGTGTATATTATGAAACTTTCATTTATGGAGTTGGTGGGTCAATCGGTTCCACGGTTATTTATGGTAGCAATCACATAATTATTGTTGGATTACTTCATTTGAGTTTTCAATACAATTGGAGTTAGATTTATCTTGGATATTAGCATGGTGATGGATATTACTGGTTGGATGGTGTATATATTCGTTGGATATAATTCCATTATATCTTGGGAATTAAAGATTTATATGTCTCATAATTATGTCGCATGCTAAAAATAGTATTTTATTTAGTAACGCCCGACGTAGTTTGGCGGTAGCCGATGCCAGAGTAAAAAAAATCTGTCAATATATGTTGGGTTTGAGCCAGCAAAAAATTGGCATATATGGTTAGATTTTTTTAAAGTAGAAAAAAAATATTTTGAGCTGGTTTTTTTAGGGGTTCCCATGGATGTTTATATATCTCGAAAAAATAATCAACTCCAAAAAATGCATTTACTATTTTTATAAAATCAATCCATCTTTAGTCCCAAAAACGAACATCCGTGTAAAAGAAAGCCTACACACACACACACACACACACACACACACACACACACACACACACATATATATATATATATATATATATATATATATATATATATATATATATATATATATATATATATATATATAGAGAGAGAGAGAGAGAGAGAGAGAGAGAGGCAGGCTCCTGTGCACACTAACTTTGCACATTACCTTTTAAAAGTGTGCAAACTTAGTGCTGGCGCACACCAATTTTTTTATGTGATATTTTAACATTTCAACGGGCTCACATAAAAAAAATAAGCTCAAAAAAACTTTTTTTGCTATTTTTAAAAAATCGGTCAAACTTTCGCAGTTTTTAAAGGGCTTAAAAACTGGGAAAGTTTGACCGATTTTTTAAAAATAGCAAAAAAAGTTTTTTTGAGCTGATTTTTTTTATATGGGTTCCTTGAAATGTTTAAATATCACACAAAAAAAATTAACTCAAAAATATTTTTTTTACCACTTTTAAAAGGTAATGTGCAAAGTTAGTGTGCAAACTTAGTGTGCACATGAGCCTGCCCCTCTCTCTCTCTCTCTCTCTATATATATATATATATATATATATGGAGAGAGAGAGAGAGAAAGAGAGAGAGAGATTAAATTCCTCCTGGGTTGACTATCCAACAAGAACCACTTAAGTATGGAAAAGTGATATTGGACATGAAACACATTTAAAGAACAAAGCAAATCCATTGAAACCCTAAGTACCATGATTTGGGATATTTACAAATATTGATTTAATATTTGGAACCATTGTCATAATATCGCCAAATAAATAGGGGTCAAGAACCAAATTCCCGAGTTAAAAGGATATTAATTTATGCATCCAACTCATGTCAAAACATATAAAATAAGTTTCAAACTCACCATTTGAGTTATTCGAATTTCACATGATCATATCACATTTACTAAAATTTACTAGACTTTCTGAACGCCAAAAGAAAATATTCTTCTAAATTTTTATTATAGTCAAGTAAATTTAATCATAAAAAAGATAGAAAGATTAACATACAATCGTCAAAAAATTTCTCCAACACGTCCTTAGTGATTTTTTACTTGAGCCCATACAAAAAGAAGTCACTTTGACAAGTAATAACAAATGGTGATTAATATGCACCTTTAGGAAAAAATTTGATTCAAGTGATCTCAGTTAGAAAGAGCGTAGAGAGAGAAGCTCTAGCTTCTATCTAGATTTTCAACCGTAACAATTCATTATATCCACTGTTGATATGGGTCATAATCCACCTTTGTGTTTGGATTTTGATCCCACACCTTTTTCTTATCCGGTCCACTAACTTTCATCTCATGAAAAAATCCATTCTTAGCCACCATCGTTTGCTGAAATAGTTGGAAAAAAATATGGTCCAATCTTTTTTGAAACCTGCTGCCTCCCTCCACTTTCTGCCCCATTTTTGCATGGGGACTCAATAGCTATAAGGCTACTTGAAGATGCTTATCAAGATTTCATTAATGACTGTTCTTCCAACTCTCTTCTTGGTCGTATTGGTCTTGTTAAAGGAGACAAACCTTGGAATCTTAATTTGCTTAAATCGGATCTTATATCAATTTGGAAAACCAAGTTTTTTTGAATTCTTACACTTATTGGCGAGGGTTATTTCAACATTCGGTTCTCCTATGCTGATGATAGAACCACATCCATAGATTTAAACTCTCCACTTGTATGTTTAAAACATTCCAATGGGTTCTTAATTTTAACCCGTATACGCATGTTGTTACTAATGTTAATATTTGGGTTTGATTTATTAGGTCGTATCAAGATTATTGGGACCCTCGTCTACTTCTATAAATTTCTCGTGGTGTGGGTCTCCTCTTACGTGTTGATAAACCCACTATGGAGAGGTCATATGGAAGCTTTGCTTGAGTTCTTATTGAAGTGAATATTTCAACTCAGCCACCTGATCATATTTTGGTTGAAAAACTAAATGGATCATTTTATGTTAATATAGAATATGAATCTCTGCCTATGTTTTGTAACTTCTGCAAAAATGTGGGGCATTCTCTTAATGAATGTAGAAACGTTGTTGTTGCTGCTTCCAAGGCACATAAACACCCTGCTACTACCAAAGTATTGTTTGGTCCAAAAACTGTCTCAAATCATGGACGTTGTTGTTTTTCGGCCACCTGCTCTCTAAACATCCGATCAGCATATAACCCGAAAATGTTTGGAAAATGATGGTTTCGGTTCACCAGGAGCGTTAGCTATTTCAGCTGAAATAGATGATGCAATAGCAGGAGATATTCTAAGAATATCGGATGGACAAAATAACTTCAATTAAGCCACGTGCAAAGTGATTCATCACGGGTAGAAAAGTAAAAAAAAATGCCTTTTTATAGATGCTACGGATGTTCTAGTAGAAAAAGTTCAGTTGAAATTTTTTTACCCTAAAAATGTGGGAATCAACAAAACTAACAATTTCTTGTTTCCCATGCCCCTAGAAGAACTTTATTTATGGCCAAAAATGGAATAAATATCATAAATGGCATATCAAGGGAATTAGAGGCTTGTGGCAACTCAGAAAAAATTGATGTAAAAGAGAATCATCCAATTATTTTGAAAAGTCAAGAAAATTATCTAAAACAAATTTGTGGGGATTTCAAAATTTTCATGAAGGGTGATACCATAGGAAATAAATAAAATTCATTGGATATTGACATATCTGATAATTATGACTCGAAATCGGACCAAGAAATGCCTCCTTGAGAGGAAATTTCAAAAGAATGTCCCGAAGTTAATTTAGTCGTAGGGATTCCGAACTTTGACCTAGGAATGTCTCCTACTTCTGCAAAAGCTCGAGCATTTATTGAAGACTCGGTTGGGAGAAACTGTGGTAAAAATCAATTTCAAATTTTCAATACTCCAATTAGTAATTCTTTTGAGATTTTAGGGAACATTAATGACTCTAATCTTCTTAAGGTAGATAGAATTATTCAAAAGAGAAACGAAAAACATGATTCTTTTCCTTACTTAACTGTAGAGGAGAAATCGTCCATAAAACTTGTTTTAGGCAACCTGCAACTCGTTCAAGATTTTGAAACTTTTCCTAAGTATTCCTTTGCTTTAGCGCTTACAAGTGTCCTAGGAGAGGTTTTTTCTCCTTTATATTAATAAATTATTTTCTTTTGCCAAAAAAAAAAGTGATCCCAGTTCCATGTTTACTCATATTAAAAACTCTATTTTTTCATAAACCAGTAAGGACCTATATCAGTTACAAATATAGTTTTTGTCTTAAAAGAATAGTTCTACTACTAGTCATATATTTTATATAAGTCGTTATTTATTTGATTCAATTTCTATGGATTTTCCTAATAAATCAAGCGGGCATTGAACTGGCTTACACAAATAGGCCTAGTGATCAAAGTGTAATGAGTGGCTTGACTTGGGACCTAAATGGCCAATATATAAATCATGATATACTTGAAAAAAAATATAAAGAAGTAGAAAAACAACGCAAAATGAGAACACCCTATCTATACTATACGGTTAGGCATGGAGGGCCTATATGATGATATCACTATGACTATTTTATGATACAATAATACAAAACCTTAACATTTAAATCAAATCATAATCCCATGTACACTGGATACTCATTTTATCTATTGCATGCCCAATATATTATATATGTATGTATATCCATAGACATGCAATCATAAACACGCACATAATATTGATGAGTAAATGAACAAAACATAAAATTGGACATATAAGAGAGACAGTGGACCTAAACATATTGATTTTTTTCCCTCCCCTGCATAAATTATTGGTGTAATTTGTCATCGATCAGAAAATACAAATCGAAACAAATTCAAGACAAAATCAAAGACACATACATGAGTGTGAATAGTAATTGGAGCTAAATTGTAAAACCCGAATGCGTCTGATCAGATGATTCAAGTTTTTGATTTTTAATTATAGACAAATGTCTAAAATTTACTATAAACCACACACATCGTATATACTTGAAACATACACCCTAGATAATTCTTTGAATAATCTTCCCTAAATTAAAACCTTAATTTTCAGCACCCTAATGATTACTAATTTTAATATTAAAACCAAACTCCATAGTTTGGGTTTTGAAACCCTATCATTTGTATTCTTATTTTAATGTCACTAAATTGTTAGGGTTTTAAAACACACACCTAACCATCAATGGCCCAACAGAAGGCATATGATGAATACGAGTAAAGCGGACACCTAATAGTTAAAACGCTTAAATTGATAATACTCCGATGAGTGGTAGGAGGATAGTGAAAGGAGTGTGGCATGAGGTTACAGCAGGAGTTTATGGTAAAGGATCTCCATGTACACACCCATGCGCGTGAGAGAGAGAGAGAGAGAGAGAGAGAGACGAAAGTATAGTTAGTGTTGGATTATGAACGAGTGTGCAATTTGAGATGGAGTGTGTTTAATAAACTGTACCCCAATTCGTCACGATTTAAAACTGTGACTATTTTTGGCATGTGAGTTAAACCGTGCCATATCGTTAATTAATCATTCCAAATTTTGGTATCGTTTAATACCGTACGAGATTCTTCGTGTATAAGCATGCCCAATTGCCATTTTTGGTATAATGATCTATGAAATTATCACTAGAATAATCGAAAGAATGCAAATATCAATCTTAAAAGAACATTTATCATTAAGGGATGAAGATTAACACAACTCTTTATCGCTTGATGAAACACCATCAAAAGAGCCACAAGTAAAGGTAGGTTAAACAATGTCCTTGAAAATTCCATTCCTCCAAACACAACACTATTATCCATATTGATACAAAAACACATGATCTACCTTTAGGTTTTTTAATGTTAACAAAAGAGGACCAAGCTCTGATACCAATTGAGAGTGCGTATTGTGTACCTTAATGGAGACCAACCAAAAATAATTTTAGTACACTTTAAAGTCTATGTTCAAATATTCACCAAAGTTTAATCAATCAAATCAAGTTTTAATCATGTTTAAGAATGTGGGTGATAAAAGATGAGGAAAAGGTAAATAAGAGAACAACACCAGATTCACAAGTACAAAAACCCATTAGCGCGAAAAACCTCAAGCCAATGCAATAATATCACTAAAAAAAATTGGTAAAGACTTACAGAGGGGACTAACAACTAACACACCTTCCGCGCTAACTCACACCTCAAAAAATTTCTACCAATTTGTAACAAGTTGGAGATCCGTATACACTTATAAATGGTCTAACATCTCTAATGTATTAACACACATAAAAAATGTTGCGCAAGAATTCGTCTTAAAACTTTGGAGTTGACAAATGATTTGAAACCAAAAAAAATTCAAAGGTCACAATACTCTTGTCGAAAAATAACCCAAACTGTATAGATTTTGAAAATAAGTTATTAGTAAAATATTCATCTTTTTTGCTACTAATCAACCTTAAGAAAGATAAATGATTAAATGGAAATATGAGAAGATGATAAAAAGATGAACTTGATTAAGAAAATGGGTCCTATCTTTTTCACAAGTGTATTCTTATCTTCTTAGAAAAGAAAAAGATAAAAATACCCATAAGTTACTCTTGGTATTTTGTTCTTGAAAATGTCTAAAACACATTTTAAAAATTAAGAGTGTTGATGGCTTATTTAGAGAAGTCCGTCCAAGTGGGTCACCCCAATACCAATGCAAGCCAAAAGGTTATATCTCTTACACAGGGCATGTGTAGAGATTTGTTGGGGGTATATCATGTCTAATCAGCACTTAAAAAGTGACTTTTTGCACCTAAATCTAAAAGATACTCAAATATCTTTAAAGCACATTTTCGGTCCTATACGTGTCGTTGAAGTTGTTTCTATAATGAGGAAAATCCTTGTTGGAGCGAACCTTCGACAATAATCAAGTCGCAAGAAAGCCTAAAGATTTCTAATGGAGCCTCCAAAGGATTTGGCAACCAGTGAAGAAGGATCGATGTAGCAATATATTTCGCTGCGGTGATGCGTTGATGAAAGTATTGATCGTGCCAAAGTCTAGTATGTTCCTTAATAAAAAAAATCCATATCTTTTCATCTATGGGAGGCCTTCGATGCATCGAATCTGATAGCATTTGTTCATTCTTTCTTATATTTTATTTTTCAAAGATTTTTACGTAAGTAAGATTATGATAGAAGAACCATAATTTTTACACAAACAAATTTTGTTAACAAGAAGTTTAAAAAGACTTGTAAAAATGCATGACATGGGTATGGTGAATCTCCAATGTACGTTTCATACAAAATGTGATATATGAGTTATTAGAATGATAAAAATATCTTCAAGACCTTAAATAATGATGAAGCTTTTCAGAGAGGTAAATAAAGAACCCAAGATTTTGAAAATCGAAACAAGACAACTACCTATGAGAACACAAATGATTATGTGAATACTCTTGCAGACTCAGGCTCAATGGACCTTTTTTTTGCACAACTTTGAAGATATTGTCCATCCAATAAATGGAGGGACAAATTTTTGTCAACCTAGTCCATCTCACTAATGGTATAAGCACCCTCGAACAATGGGACAGGGGGTTCTAAAAAACATAAGCATTTAGTTGTTGGGCAAACAAATCAGCAGGCTGAAGGGAGGTAGGTGACTGGTTATTCCTTTGAAGGGCTTCTCTGAATAATCGATGAGACATGGATCAAGTAGTTAACAAAATAGTCAAACAAAGTTAACAAATTCAAAGTTTATTACAAAGGATTTTTATTTAAGCAATCATACCTAAAGACTCCGCAAAATACAAACTTTGGAATCGGAGGAGAATGGGATGTCCTTCTTGAGTCTCAGATCGAAGATAAATAACATAAGAGTTTAAATAAATATCATTCTAATCAATTACATAAATAAACTAAACTGCGTAAAAAACTAATTGAATATAACAAAGTACATGTGCCAACATAAAACTCTAATACCATAATACCTAACGATAATAAAATCCATCACGGGAAATAAAATTGTCTCAACCATAAATCCAGCTCCCAAAATAAATAACAACTACTATAGTAAATCTGACCCAACTGGAATGTAAAGAGAATGATAATACAATCTCGACACCCATAACCTACAAGATTTGTAACTGGAGATAATGCAAGTACAAGAATCAGGTTTGAGGCTGGAACGATGGCCTAGGACTTGAAAACAGATTTGAACAACAACTATAATTTCAATTCTACAAAGAGTAAGAATATAACCGAATTTGGGCTACAATAATAACTACGCATCTTCCTCTCATATTTTAGTTGTTTTAAGTTATCCCAGTCCAAACAACCTTAAATATAACATGCATATAATCCAAAATTCCAAATGAATCCATTATTTAATTATTATTGTTATTATTATTACTATTCTCAAATAAATATAATTAAAAGGTTCCATAATATATGTTAGAGTATACATCTCAAGTTTAGTATCAATAAAGGAAAGACAGTCTTAAGTCTAATATCCATATAAGTATGGTCCCCGACATATACCACTAAACGGGACATGCATAAGGTTGCACGTAAATACGAAAGCATATCTCTACTGACTTTGGGGATCATTCGTGCATATTTGGTATAGTTATAGGTCGTCTCATACCTATAATCTCACAACATCAATAGAAGTTTATATCACTATGCCTTACCATAATTCATATAGTTATCCATACCTAACACCATACGAGTATCACCCCTATTTATTTCCCTCGAGATATGGGTACATCAACAGTAAGACCGGGGGTAAAAATGACCAAAGTAATCCCGTTGCTTGTAATACCCCGTATTTTTATGCTATATTAATTTGGGGATTTATTAAATTTAATGTGAATTAATTATTTAATATAAATTCGGAAATTAATTATGTTATAATTATTAACGTGATGAGAGTTAGTAATTATGGGAAATTTGTTGAATATTACTAATGAATAAAGTAATATATAATATTGGTTATATTA
The DNA here is from genome assembly GCA_949130495.1 of Sambucus nigra. NCBI lineage: Eukaryota > Viridiplantae > Streptophyta > Magnoliopsida > Dipsacales > Adoxaceae > Sambucus > Sambucus nigra. The sequence continues at coordinate 293,297,567 of OX422222.1, forward strand.
AATGTCACGAGTGAATAAAATGACAATTTTGGAAATTTAAGTCGGGACGCGCCCGTGTCGCGTCGGGACTAAATATTGATGACTAAAAGTAATTATATTATAAGTCGCTCATATTGTCATTTTGAGTGCGCCAACCCGTCCGGAAGGGTCGAGATAGTCAGAAAAGTGTACCCAGGAGTTTAGTTTGGGTCTCGGGGCGTTTTTAGGCTTAATTAGTACCCCGGGAGGGCATTTTGGACATTTTACATTTTTGGGTAATTAAACCCACGAAAATTCAAGGGATATATCAGATGTCTTAGGTTGTCTTCTAGTGTTAGAACAACCAAAGACAATTGACGGCAATAGGAGAGGGAAGGAGAGAGCTTCCGAAGCAATCCAAGGCCCAAAATCCATCCGTTTGCACCGCCACCACCACCAACGCGTAGATCGCGCGACGGGGAACGCAACCACACCAAATTCATCACCAAACCAGAGCATCAAAAATCCCAGGAAAGTGTTTATCTTGCTTATTTCATTAGTGCAACACTCATGTTAATCTAGGGATGTTCAGGATGAGTTTTATGGAAGAAAACCCAAAATTGAGATAGGAATTCGCATGTAGTATTGATTTATATGTTATTCTGGAAACCCCTTCACATGTAGAGGATTAAACCATGAAATTTTGATGTTTTAGAAGAATAAAATTTTGGAAAAGATTTATTAGAACCATGTTTAAGAGATTTCTAGGGTTCTTGAAATTTACATGAATTTTGGGCTTGTTAATCCATGATTATTAATGGAAATTTGCATGCTTTACGTAAAAGATGTATGGAATGGAATTATATAATTGGTAGTATAAATTTCTGGACGTTTGGGTATGGAAAGTTTGGATTTGGATGGAGTTAGGTGATAAAACCGTAACTGGTAACTGCAGAATTCGCCATACCTGCTTGATCGATCGATCGAGCCAAGAGCTTCGATCGATCGAAGGTTCGATCGATCGAGCCCCAGACCTCGATCGATCGACCCCTCCTGGCAGACTCATATTTTCCCCTTTTAAAATTAGTTGAATTCCATTTAATGAGAAATAATCCTTGGACACCCGTATTAAAATGTTTTGGGAGATAAAGATGACCAGTAGGATTCATTAATGAATAAGAGACCTTTAATGTAAGGCGAAACCTATATTTTTGGAGTGTTTATACCTAAGGAACGATGGAATTTTGTATTACTGGGAGAGATTACGTAAAAATGGTTACGATGGAAAATAGATGAATACCTACTGAATTTTATATTTGGGAGGATAGAGTCCATGAGTGTCACGTAGTAAGTTGGAATAATACCTCGAATTAAGGTTAGAGACGAACCGTTATACGTGATAACTAATAATGAGATATGAGAATAAATGTCGTAACTATGGGATTGGAGATGTACCTAAAATTGATATGGTAATACCAGTATAGTTATATGATTGTGTATGCATATACTATCTATGTGTGAAAATCGTGCCCGCGCTACTTGCTATCCCTGAGGTTACCGCGCTGGGACAGTCTTATCTCGATGGGACATTTAGGGGGATATTGACTTGTACCCTAGAAGATAGATATCCTTGGTACAGGCTATCAAATCGATTGTTCAGACAGTCCTAAGAGACGTGGGGGCATGTGCTATCCTCTTAGAGACTTGGAATCTATGCTTCGCCTCAATATTGTTTGTGTATGTGTTAATACAGTTCGAGAGTGATTCTGAGCTTGTATTTCCCTTAGTACGAGAGATACGGGGATTGGATAGCAGAGTATGCACGCACCATAATCTTTATGTGGGGTGCTATTAGAATATATATATGAAATTCTGAAATTTGGAACTGTTTATTGTGTTATGGCAAGTAAGAAATGAATCTTGACTTTAAATTGGAAATACTTGTTTGAAAAGTATAATATGACACTGGAAAACTTTATTAATAAATAAAGTTAAAATGACAGCTTTGTTACTATATGAAATTATCCATTTAAACCATTATGTTGTTCAGTTTTAAATCTTACGAGTAACCTAAGATAAGTTAAATCATTGGGAAGATTAGTGCGATATATGATAAGATAAACCGTTGGGAAGGTTAGTGCGATAGGTGTGCACATTAGAAGAGAGGTGAGAATTTCTCAAGAGAGTGTCGCACTAATATGTTGTTGCATTGGCCTGTAAACAATTTAAATACTTGTTAAACGAATTTTTAAATCATATACACTATCGGGATCTAACCCGTTTCTATTTTCTCTTTCTCTCTTGTATGTATATATATATATATATATATTACAGGTGCCTAGCCACAGGGGCGTCTTGCATAGGATCCTTTGGAAGGAACGCGCTGCAGCTTAGGTGGAAGTTGCAGTCCACTTGCTTAGACGACTTCATTTACTTGATTCCACTCCTAGCATACTCAGTTATTGGGGCATGTGTCGCCCTTTTCCATTATTCAGTTGTTTATTTGGACATTGTGATTTAGATATTTCTAGTATTGTCATTCTGGGATGTATTACTGTTTGGATGTTTTACTTTAAGTTTTAATGTTGGGATTTAGTTGTTGAATGTTAAAATTTTTGGATTATATGTTCCAGGATTATTGTGGTGTGATTCGTTAAATATTAAATTGTTGTAAATAATTTAGATCTTTGTTTTCAAAATAAAATTTGGAAAGTAATGCTTAAAAATGGTTTTGACACTTAGCTTAATTAATTAGGGTGTTTAAATTTGAAAAGTTATTTTTACGACAGTGATGCTAAGAATGAACCAACTGTTCACCTTGATTTTAATTTAATAAAGGAGTGATCGCCCGGTATTTAATTAGGTGGGGTGTCACAGGTGGTATCAGAGCATCAGGTTCTAGTGTCCATAGGATTTGTACGGCTTATTTCTCTTTCAGCTTAACATTTTTGCTAACCGCAAGTACTTTCCACCCGTCGTGCAGACTAAGATGAGGCAGAAACTACTGAATTTGAAGCACGAGAATTCTAGAGTTTCCGAGTATGAGGAGGAGTTCACGAGACTTCTCACCATAGTGCCAGATGAGGCACCCACTGAGGGCAAGAAGATAATGTTGTTTGTGGATGGGTTAGCTTGGAGGATCCGTCAGCAACTTATAGGGAATTTGTCTCTGAGTACTTTCACTGATGTACTCAATGTTGCGTTACTACATTGCCAGGATCACCGCTTCCATATGCAGGGAAGCAAGAGAGCAGGAGAGTCCGGCCAACAGGGCAGGACCGGGGGTAGTAGTGCTAGTGGAGCACCATCTCAAGGACAGACTCGTCAGCATGAGCAGAGTTCCCATCAGGGGGACCCTGCTAAGAGATTCCGTTCAGGTGATTCCAGACAGGGATTTGGGGGTTATAGGCAAGGCCAGCCTAATCAGCAGGGCCAACACCGACAGCAACAGGGTCAGCAGCAGGGCCAACAGGGCCAACAGCGTTTTCATCAGGGCCAACAGGGCCAGTGGTGGGGTGGTAACGGCCAGTAGGGCCGCGGTCAGCAGGGTTAGAGGGGAGGTAACTTCAAAGGCCAATGTTTTGGGTGTGGTAAGCATGGAAATAGGCGCCAGGATTGTCCAGAGGGTGAGAGGGCCCCACAGCAGCAGGGTACCCGCAATGAGCCACAGAGGCCACTTTTTCCAGTCGCCCTCCCAGCTCCAACCCAGGTACCAGCCCTACCAGCCGTTCCAGCAGCTCCAGTACAGCAGGGGCAGTTACAGTATGGACGTGTCTATAACGTCCACCAGGCAGCAGCTCCACAGGCACCACCCGCGATTGAGGGTATGTTTCCTATCCAGGGTACTATGGGTCGAGTTTTGTTTGATACTGGGGCGACACACTGTTTTATAGCTACGCATTTTGCAAAAGCCTTAGGGTTGTTAGCCATAGTAGAGAGCACTGTGACGTGTGTATACTCACCACTGGGGAGTGGGTCGCTTATTTTCTTTATATGCCGGGGAGTGGGGGTAGAGATTCGTAGCTTGGTATTACCTGCAGACATGTTAGTCTTAGATATGCATGAGCATGATGTTATTATTGGTATGGATTGGCTCGCAGCTTACAGAGCCATGATTGATTATTTCGGTGGGAGTATTGTCTTTGCCATTCTGGGGCAAGAGATGTTTTTAGTGGCGATGCCTCGCCCAGAGGGAGGTTCGACCGCTCATTTGTATTACATAGAGGAGGATACCTCTAAGGAGGTTGTGATTCCCTTAGACTCGACCCCAGTTATTCTTGAGTATTCCCATGTATTCCAGGAGATACCAGGCCTACCCCCCAGTCGAGAGATAGACTTTGTCATAGATTTATTATTGGATACTAGACCGATAGCACGCGTTCCATACCGTATGGCTCCGGTAGAGATGCGAGAGTTACGAGATCAGATAGAGCAGTTGTTAGGTCAGGGCTTCATTCGCAGGAGTACCTCACCTTGGGGCGCTCCAGTCTTGTTTGTGAAGAAGAGAGATGGCTCACTGAGGTTATGTGTGGACTACCGATAATTGAACAAGGTCACGATACGGAATAAGTATCCGTTGCCTCGAATCGATGATCTGTTCTACCAGCTGAGGGGAGAAACTTTCTTTTCGAAGATAGATCTGAGGTCGGGGTACCATCAGCTACGTATTAGGGAGCAGGATGTTTCAAAGACTGCTTTCTTGACGAGATATGGGTCTTATGAGTTCAGTGTGATGCCATTTGGCCTCACAAATGCTCCAGCCGTATTCATGGACTTAATGAACCGAGTGTTCAGAGAGTTCTTGGATTAGTTTGTCATCGTCTTCATAGATGACATTTTGATATATTCACACTCCGAGGAGGAGCATGCCGAGCACTTGAGATAGGTTCTTCTGACTCTACGAGAGCATCAGCTGTATGCTAAGTACGAAAAGTGCGGATTCTGGTTGCGAGAAGTATAATTCTTGGGGCACGTTGTTTCTGAACAGGGTATAGCTGTTGACCCGAGTAAAGTGTCAGCGGTGAGGGAGTGGGGATAGCCCACGACACCAACAGAAGTGCGTAGTTTCTTGGGGTTAGCCGGATACTATATGAGATTCATTCGGGGATTCTCCAAAATAGCGGGTCCATTGACGAACCTGACTCGCAAAGGGGTACCATATATTTGGGATGATGCTTGTCAATTGGCTTTCGATGAGCTGAAAGACAAGCTTACTTCAGCACCAGTCCTTGCCTTATCGAAGCCGAGTGTGGAGTACTTGGTTTACACCGATGCCTCTTTACGGGGACTTGGGGGAGTACTTCAGCAGGAGGAGAAGTCTATAGGTTTTGCCTCCCGCAAACTTAAGCCGCATGAGAAGAATTACCCCACCCATGACTTGGAGTTAGCAGCGGTCATTTTTGCATTGAGGATATGGAGGCACTATTTATTGGGGGAGAAATTCCGCTTGTTCACGAACCACAAGTCACTGCAGTACTTGTTCACTCAGCGAGAGCTGAATATGCGTCAGCACAGATGGTTAGAGTTTGTGAAGGACTATCAGTTTGACATACAGTATCATCCGGGGAAGGCCAACGTAGTTGCTGATGCGTTGAGCCGTAGACCGGTAGACGAGGTAGCGGACGTCTGGAAAGCAAAGTGGAAGGAGTTAGGCCATCAGGACGCAGTAGCCCGTTCCTTCATATCTGTTATGACAGTGACACCCAAGATTGTTATGAGGGTGATACAGGCACAGACCACAGACCCATTTTGCCAGGAGTAGATTATATGACTTTTAGCCGAGGGTGCTGAGTCCTATTCTATTAGTTCTGATGGGGGTCTGAGGTTTAATTGGAGATTTATGGTTCCATAAGGAGCATAATTACGTCATGCAGTGATGACCCAGTCTCATGGGTCCCGATTTGCGATACAACCTGGAGGAGATAAGATATACCAGGATATGAGGCGACAATACTGGTGGAGTGGGATGAAGAAGGACATTGCTGAGTTCGTGCCCAAGTGTTCTACCTGCCAGCTGGTAAAGGTGGACCATCAGAAACCGTCAGGGTTGCTTCAGCCATTGGAAGTACCCGCGTGGAAGTGGGAGAGTATTTCCATGGATTTTATTATGGGGTTGCCTACATCACAGCGGGGCCATGACTCTATTTGGGTGATTATATACCGATTGACCAAGGTGGCTCATTTTCTGCCGGTGCGAACAGACTATACCACGGGTCAATATGCTCAGTTATTCATTGCTGAGATTGTCAGATTACATGGGGTGCCCCTGAATATTATGTCAGATAGAGATAAGATTTTTGTGTCACGTTTCTGGGAAAGCTTTCAAGAAGCTATGGGTACTGAGTTGAGGTTGAGTTCAGCTTATCACCCACAGACAGATGGATAGACAGAGCGTACTAATCAGATGTTGGAGGATATGCTACGCATGTGTGTTCTTAATTTTGGAGGAGGTTGGGAGCCACATCTTCCACTGGTAGAGTTTGCTTATAATAACTCTTATCAGTTCACGATTGGCATGGCTCCATTTGAGGCTTTGTATGGCAGGCCTTTTCATTCCCCAACTTGTTGGCTTGAGGTGGGGGATAACAAGTTGCTAGGACCAGAGGTGATTCAGGAAACCTCCGCGAGGATTGAGATGATCAGGAGTCGCATTCGAGTAGCCCAGGACAGGAAGAAGAGCTACACCGATGCAAAACGGTTCTTTCGAGAGTTTAATGTGGGGGACCAAGTGTTACTGCGTGTATCTCCTATGAAAGGAGTGATGAGGTTCAGGAAGAAGGGGAAATTGGCCCCGAGGTACGTGGGACCATTTCCCATCATCGAGAGGATTGGGCCGGTAGCATACAGATTGGGACTGCCAGATCATTTACATCGCATTCACGATGTATTCCACATCTCGTCATTGAGACGATATCTTCGGGATGATATGGCCCATACTCACATCGCGATATATGAGATAGACTTACAGCCTGACAACTCTTACGAGGAGAGACCGATGGCTATCCTAGACTATAGTGAGAGGAGATTGAGGTCAAAGATAGTTCCACTTATACGGGTCCAGTGGGAGCATCATAATGTGGAGGAATCCACTTGGGAGCGCGAGGCAGATATGCGCGAGAGATATCCAGAATTATTCCTACCAAGTACACCTTATTTTTTGAATTTTGGGACGAAATTCCGTTATTAGGGGGGAAGTATGTAATACCCCGTATTTTTATGCTATATTAATTTGGAGATTTATTAAATTTAATGTGAATTAATTATTTAATATAAATACGGAAATTAATTATGTTATAATTATTAACGTGATGAGAGTTAGTAATTATGGGAAATTTGTTGAATATTACTAATGAGCAAAGTAATATATAATATTGGTTATATTAAATGTAACGGGTGAATAAAATGATAATTTTGGAAATTTGAGCCGGGACGCGCCCGTGTCGCGTTGGGACTAAATATTGATATAATGTAAACCTCTCACACAATAGATATTTGAAAAGAAAAAACTATCGCTACCAACCCAAAATATGGGTGGGGTAGTTTTCCCGTGAGTCTTAAGCTTGTGAAAAGTATAATCTATAGGATTATCCTCATTCATCAATACTTTTTTTTAAACCTGAAGTGATGCATCCATATAAGCAAAATAATTCACGTCCCCCGTGGTAGATGCAGGACAGATGAATTTATGAGTCTCCCCTTGAGCTCCTCTAATGATCTCTGATAGTTTTTCACTCCAAAAAAATGGTACCCTCTTAAGGGTGAGGTGATTTAGTGGTTGTAAAATCTTTTATATCCCCTGAATAAACCTCATGTTGTACCCAACTACATATACTTTTCTAGGATCCACAAAAATCCCAACCTTAGATACAATGTAGCCCAAGAACTTCACCTCTCAAAGCCAAAACCCACAATTAGAGAACATAGTATACAACGTGTGTTCCCAGAGTGTCCGAAAAACCAATCGCAATTGCTAAGCGTGGTCCTCTTACGATCGAGATTACCCTAAAATATCATTAATAAACATCAAGACGAACTCATCAAAGAATGTGAGAAATACCATATTCATTAATTCCATAAATATTTTTGTTGCATTCGTCAATCTAAATGTCAAGATCAAAACTTGAAAAATCCATTACACATCAAAAAATGAGTCTTTGAGACATCCTCCTTCTGAATACGAAATTTGTGTTACCCCAAGCTTTATTAAATCTTGGAAAAGAATGATGTGACCCTCAATTGGTAAAATAGATCATCGATACGTGGCAATGGATTTTTGTTCGGTATCATGACCTTGTTCATCTCCCAATAATCCACACACAATCAGAGAGACTCATCTTTCTTCTTCACAAATAATACTAGATTTCCCCACGAAGACATGTTCCTCTGTAAGGAGCCCGTGTCTCAAAAATTATTGAATCTACTTGCAGAGCTCCTACATCTCTAACAGATCCATATGGTATAATTACTTCTCAATAGTCCAAGTTTTTAGTGCCAAATCAATAAAAAAGTTTATATCACATGTCTCTGGTAACTCTGATACCTCATTGAACACGTCTGTAAACTACTGACAACTAGTGTGGACTCTATGGATACGGTGACCTCCTCTTATGATCTCATCTGGATAGTATAAGTGTGTTATATACCCTCCATTGAGCCTAGTCATAGAAATGATAAACATCTCTTGCCTGGAATGGCTACATTCGATTTATGTGTGGTTCCATGCTAACTAGTACATCCACAATATGATATCGTAAGTTGAAATCCCTAAAAGTAATATATCGAAAGAAAAACACAAATGGACGATCTCAACCTCGGCAAGAACCTAACCTACTGGAGTTTTTACATGCATAGATACATCAGTAGAGATATCTAATTTACACCGACGTATAAGAAAAAGTGTAACTAGAAAACGAATGTGATCATCCATATTAAAAAGAACTCGTGTATACCTACTACAAACATACAACACACCTTCAATAGTCTAAGGCGGTATTGGGTGATATGGATGATAGATGTTGAAGACACGTCTATAATGAAGATATGGGCATCCCTTTGGCCTGATCTCTCAATGGTGGAAAAGTCAAGTATTATAGTGCCACTAAAAATGATTGAAACTACTATAGGACCACCCTAAACTTTTATGGACCCTGAGGCTGTCTCTATTAAAACTCAATCAGTTCATCCTGAAAGCTCTTGGGGTCCCTCCTAAAAGAGTAGGCATGTTCACCACATATATAACATATCCCCAAAAAATGGGCGGCCCTACTGACCCTGACCTCGATATTGATCCTATCCTCCTTAGCCTTGGCCCTGATGGATATTAGCCATATTATCCCTAGCTTAATAGGACATGTCTATGGAATTCCTATCAGCATTGCTCATCTCCTTTAAACCTCTTTGGGTGTTTTTCCCCGTGAGGTTGGCCCATTTCTTACTGTTGTGAGCCTCCCTATCCCGAGATGACTCACGGCCCTCTAGAGTCTTTAAATCCTATCTAGATCATACTTCTTACTTTTTCGTCTCCTTCTCTCTAGAAGTACCGATGGTCTAGGTAGTGAAGCAATGCGACATCCACTACCTGCGTATATGTAGTAAAAGTCGGGTTACTGAGCAACACCTACATAATCCTACATGTCAAACCTCGAATAAATTTATTCATGTTCTTTGACTCTAATCAGATAATATCAAGGGAAAAATTCCGAAGACGAGTAAACTCCCACTCGTACTCAGCTACTGTATGATCCTCTTACCTTAACTGGTCAAATTACACTCTCAGATGCACCAACTATGATGGAGAAATACTTCCCCTCAATCTTCACCCAACACAGAGCAATGGTCATAAGTGACTTGTCTCCCTCAGTGGTAATTGACTCCCACCACTAGAAGGCATCTCCCATAAGCTTAGGAGGTAGTATGTTTCCATCTTCTTCTATATTCATCCTACCATTATTAGAGCTTCTTTGAGGTGGGGAAAACTCTACTATTAGCTTAAGACTCTATTTTTCCATAGTATTGGTCTTTTAGTTGAGTTTATAAGAGTTGGATGCAGATATAGTTTAAAGAGGATATTTCTTCATGCTTTGTGTAAATGGATTTAAAAAGGAATTTCAAGTGTGTTGAGTAAATGGTATATTTCAAGAAAACTTTGTGTAAAATAATTTATGGAATAAAATGTTTTAAAAATAATGTTTATCTTGTTAAAGATACTTTAAGGGCTAATGTTTTAAATTTTCTTGTAAAATTTGGGGTTTTCACAAAAATTGACTTTTTCTCAAGTTTGAAGAAACAACAAGTGTCTTTTAGCTTGAAAAGCATGTTTATGCAAATACTATGAAATTTCTATAATAATCCATGCGTTAGACACATTTAATAGGATTTTTGGACTTAAAATCCATCTTCTCATGCATATAAACTTGTAATATTTTGATGATGACTATATAAACAAGTTTAATGGAAGTTTTATTGGGTTTTAACATAAAATAAAGAAAATGAAAATTTTAGCCTTTAAAGTGTGTTAAAAGGTGTAGAAAATGTGATAAATGTGTATTTTAAGACTACATGTGTTAATAAAGGAAAATGGTATTTTTCATGTATAGTAGTCTTCAAAATGTTCAATGATCTTTTAGATAAAGAAAGTAATAAAATAAAGAGACTTCCAACTTGAGAAGTATGTTACTCCAAAGTGTTAAAATAAGTATTAATGAGTGAAAACATTTGAAAAGTGGTGTGTATAACTTAATAATGTTTTGGAAAAATAACACTTGTGAAAATGAAGGAAAAGGTAAGTTTGAAAATAAATGGGTAAAATGGTAATCTTTCATAGAGGGAAACATATTTATGAAATAAAAATGTTGAAAATGGTGTTACGCTACTAATCCTAAATGAAAGTGATTTTGGAATAAAATCAATGTAAGTGTGTAAAGGACATAAAATGATGTATTAAAGTGTAACACAAGGTGGGCTGAAACCTCGGGTTGGGCTTCGGCTGGTAAAAATTTGAATAATATGGGCATTTGAAAAATTTTAAAACACATTAAATGGACTCGATGACATCGGGAATAATTAGTAAGGGCCCAGAGCCCTGGGATGAAAGACAAAAAAAAATCACTGGCCAGATCATATGGTAGCATAGCCGATGCTGTAGGGCCCATTAAAATATGCGAATATTTGAAAGGTTTCGAGAAAAGATAATAAGAAAAGTGGAACATTTAAAGAAATGGGTTGTGTGTTGAATATGAGAAAAGACAACCTAACTTGAATGAAATTAATAAAATTTTCGATTAAAGGATAACGTGGACAAGTCATGAAAGAAAAATTGACTAATGTCCATGAAGTAAAGGGGGTGGTAACGGAAAGTGATCACTCGGCATTTGGCTCATTCCCTCGCCTTTGTTACGACAGGTTGGGTGTAGTTCTGTATTTTGAGAGCGTTGCACAAGTAAGTATCCATTTTATTTTACGTTAATATCTCGATATGCTTTGATTTCAGGGATGCTTCCCACGGTTCCCTCGGGTAGTTTAATTTAAGTTGGAATCATCTACTAAACAAGTGAAATGTTAATTAAATAAAATTGGACTAGCAACATTATACAAGTTGTTTCATTTCACTTCACACCTAATGTTCGGGTCGGCCTGGGTTAACAACGGGTAACCCATAGATCCGGGTCGGGGGGTTACAAATGGTATCAGAGATCTAGGTTCGAGGTTACTTTTGGGAGTGACGTGGTGAGGTCAGTGGTGGATCGGTACTGGTTTTAGGCCGATTATGCTAGATTGGTGACAATCTCAATTCTTGATCTCGATGGTGGAGTCAAGGAGATTAGCACGATGGGTAATTCATTGCCAAGTGGCATGCGACCAAGTTAGTTGTCATTAATCACTTTTGCACTTCTAAACATATGTTAGTGATTTGCGAGTGTCTGTGCGAGCCAACAGTGGTGCAATGCGGTTTTCAATGTGAGGTTCTTGTGTGTTAACCATTAATAATGTGAGAGGTATATTGAGATGTTAATAAATCTAAATGACGTCCATTGAGTTAGGGACATGTATCGTTCAAAGTCAACCACGGAGACTAGGTGACTAGAGTGTCATGACTAAGCGGTGTTAATTTATGATAAGAATGCATTAAGTTCCTTGGTTAGGTACTTTTAGGTAATTAATAATGATAATGTGATTAGGCGGGCTTAACCCCCTGGGTAGTATCAAGTCGTAAGCATTTTAATTCAATGATCATGTAGAAGCGTGTCGATTATTACTTGAGTATGTGTACTCGGCCTGAGTCAATAGGATACTATCATTGTAAGTAAGTGCCTTGGCATTTATCAATTAAAAAGTATCTCGCAAGCTATGATGAGAGTTAGTGGCAATTTGTGGTAAGTAAGTTACATGTGTAACAGTGATGGTTAAAGTGATGTAGGAGTGAACCCTAGATAGTCTTCATGATAAGGTTTTAGAGAATATGATGCAACTTTGAGGAATAAGATCCCTAGTGATGTCCCTGATGTAGACATAGAGGCTTATAGGTTATATACGATATCCTGACGAAATCCTTAATAGTGTCAGTTCATGGCTTGATTAGTGGTTTAGGGCATCATCCGTTTAGAATAAGGTTTATGAACCTTATTAGATCTCTAGAAGATATTCGTAGGTTATACTTACGTCAAAATCTCGATAAAAAAGGGAATAAGATTCTTATGTAGGTGTTGTAGCCTGTCATAGCAACCTAATTGATCAGTGTGGAAATGATTTAAGGAAGTCATTTGATTATCATTTGGACTGATTGCTTGAGGCGTCATTGACGAATTGAAATCGATTTTTTATAACCTTTTGAGGTGTTAAATGGTTAACGTGCACCACGTCTAAAGACTTGTAGACTAGTATCTTTGCGAGCACTAAATATCTATAATGTGGATATTGAGGAATTTGTAGAGCGTACCTATGATGATAGAGTCATAGGTAATTAAATCTTGTCGAGTTTTGAGGACTTTTACATAGGGTATGTTTAGTGTACTTAGGGAACTAGTTAGGTTCGGTATTATAAAGTGTTAGAATTCTAGTGATGATTGTATTGAGGGTTAGGTTATGATCTCACGATATTGTTCAAATCAAAGGAGTCAAATCGTGTAATCCTTGGTCAAGTGATTCAATTTTATATAAGTAGGTGAGTGTGACAACGCGCTCACCAAAATAAGGGGTGGCCATCCCGATACTCCAATATAACAGGAATCATGGATGGAATAATTCTCAGCATCACAACAATGTAATAAGTATACCGGATAACCACCCAATAGTTCAGAAAATGGGTTGCCAAAATTTTGTTTTATAGTAAGTTAAGAAAAGAATTTAAACAACCCAATTCGAAAAGAAAGTGGGAACCCAAGAAAACTTATATTACACTCACAACAAGAATACAATATGGGGAATGAATATTCTGTCAGTCAACAGGTAAATACAACGTATTCAACAAGTTTAATTTAAGTTACATAGTACATTCATTAGACAGTTACGAAAGTTTGGGCCACACGCCCGAGTAAAAGACCCGATCATAACTAGAATACTAAAAATTGAAGGGGTCTACACAAAATATCCCATGATATAGGCAAAGTATTACGGATCCCCAAAAGCACCGAAAGAGGAAAGTCAGAACGGGCGCCCTTGCGGTGGAGCACCTGAGCAGATATAAGATTCATGCACAACAAGAAAAATGAACGGGTCAGGGCCCGATTTTATATAATCACCAGATGAATAAAAAGTATGACAGTTATGAACAGTTAATCATGAATGATAAAGATGAGAATCTATCCACATAATCTCAAAGCATAATCTAAGACAATTTAAATGATTATAAATTTGATTTAGTTATGCAAGAGGATATAAATGAGTATCATTAATTAAAAGCCTCCCTCATTTTCACTCTTTCATTTTATCTTTTCATTCCTTATTAGGAATATAATTACTGTCATATGCTCTTTGTGGCATTCCATTCCTTATCAGGAATATAATCACTATTACATGCTCTTTGTGGAATTTATTATACATCAAGTCCCACTTGATTAAGAATAGTTATATTCATATACATATAACGATTCTTAGACCGCCCGTCCGGGTTTCCCCACTGTCCGTGCCCCTAAATGACCATCATCTTCCAGGGCCTATATACCGAGAAAACTTGGGCACCTACAACGCAAGACGTTGGGAAGCGTCCATATGCCTGTGGGAGAGTCATAACCACACCCAGAATTACCTCACCATCGCAAAAAAATATAGAACAACGCTCATATGGCCTAGGACTATATCCACCCTGCATTCATTAGCCAGGGGGCTTCACCTCACGCGCGCACTTCCCTTATGATGGCATTTAGAGACGTGTGTTTAAGTAAATTATCATTTACCATAATCATTACCATTTCATTTTCATTTCCATTTCCATTTGCCATGCACATGTTCATTTAATAGATACATCACATTTTATCCGGAGTCATATGTAAATCGTATCATCCTGACAACCTTAATGAATGAATAAACTCTCAATTCATTCTCCAAACAATATATGGTGATAATATAACCCACCATGACTATCATACCTCAATTGAGCTTCTAAAGTCTCCCAATATGACCGTACAACTCCTAGTTTCATAATAATTAACTAAAGGAAAAGTATGCCCTAACATCAATTTGTACACCCAGGAATAACCCCCCACATAACCCATTTCTAATGAGGGTAGTTAACTAAATCATCTAGGACTCTAGGACTCTAAGTTTACTTCATACAAGAAGGTTCCTAAGTCCTAAACCTAAAGAAAAAGGGTAAAAATTGAGTTGGAAAAAATAACTCAAAACAGCCTGATTTCGAATCGATTCGCCCAAAACCGAATTTTTTCGGATGACAAAACCAACATTATGCATTTGGCCGAATCGATTCATCCTTAACCCAAATTGATTCAGACTTGCAGACCTGTAGGCTGACCCCTTAGCGAATCGATTCGCCCTAGGGACGAATCGATTATCCCCTGCGATTTTGCCAAGAAGGGGCTACGGGTTATGAACCCTAGTTTTTCCCCAAAACTCAAATCTCTTCCATTTTTACACACATCCAACAACATTAATCTACCCCAAATCATCCTACATGATTATCAACTACTATTATCCACAATATCATCAATACAAGCTATGATTAGGGCTAAACACCACAATTTCCATATTTGATCCATAAATTACAATACACAACTTTCACACAATTTATTCATCTTAAATCACATATTAGCAACTAGAAAACTTGCCTTGAGGTAGAAATCTCAGATTTTCTTTGTGGTAGAAGCAATCCCAACCTTCAATCTCCAATTCTCTCTTCCTCTCTAAAGTTCTCTTCCTCTCTCTCTCTCTCTAGGTTAACAAATGCACTTAAGAGAAATAAAAGGCTTAGCAAGACTAAATCGTGGCTTTAGTCTAAAATTCTTAACTTAAATGGTTAATACCATATTAAAATGATTCAAAACTACACATTTATGTCAAAACCAGTCAAAAGTGCCCGAAACATAAAAAATACAATATGGCACTTATTTCAACTATCTCGCACATTTCGGGACTAACTACGCCCTCCAAATTATCATTTGGAAATTTTATAAGTCATTTCAAGTTCCGGTTTCATTTAAATCATAAGTGTTATTTAAATCTTATGACATTATAAAACATAGCATGGTGATATTCACTTACACATACAGTAAATATGCAACAATTTAGTAAATATTAACTTTTAACTCATGCAATTAATATTTACTTAATTTTCCAACATTTTATATAATTACTTCACACCGTAAATAAATATAAAATAAGTTCTCAAAAGCGAGGGTTGTTACATACTCCCCCCCCCCCCCCCCTTATGAGGGAATTTTATCCCCAAAATTCAAGCGTACCTTGCAAGAAGAGATGCGGATACTTTTCCCGCATGTCATCCTCACGCTCCCACGTCAATTACTCGGCGTTATGATGACCCCATTGAACTCGAACCAAGGGCACCACTCGAGATCTCAATCGTCGAACCAAGGGAAAGTTTTCTACTAACCGGTTTTTCTTCATATGAAATGTCGCGTTGCTACTCGATATCCTCCGAAGGAATATGCCAAAGGGCTCCTTCACACCTCTTGTACTTCTTCAAAGAGGAAGCATGGAACACATCATGGACTTGTTATAAGTGTTCCGGTAAGGCAAGTTGATACGCCACCGGACCTACCTTGTTAATAATAGGAAAAGGTCCAACATAGTGCGGCGCAAGCTTTCCTTTCATTCCAAAACGCTTGATACCTTTCATAGGCGATACTCTCATCAATACTTGATCTCCAACCTCCATCTCTACATGCCTTCTATTCGCATCGGCGTAACTCTTTTGACGGTCTTGAGCTATCTGAATGCGATTCCGGATGAGTTCAATCTTGGAAAAAGTATCCTGGATCATTTCAGGTCCAAGGAACTTATTATCCCCCACCTCCAACCAACAAGTGGGTGATCTACAAGGCCGGACATAAAGTGCTTCATAGGGTGCCATCCCAATAGTAAATTGGTACGAATTATTATAAGTAAATTCGACCAAAGGGAGATATTGTTCCCAACCACCTTTGAAATCAAGCACACACATTCGGAGCATATCTGATAGTACAAGTATAGCACCTTGCCGTGGCAGTACTTCTATAATCGCATCCAAGACATATACGCCGCGGCCTGTAACCCATACGAGGCGCGGCCAGAACTCCTGCAGGGTGTGGCCTCCCCATAAGATGCCGCGGCCCCCCCAATGACCTCAAGTTCCGCGGATCTCCTTCAATAGCGCAGCTCTGCTGCTTTAGGCGCGTGTCCTCATCCACATCTACTGCAGACTTGGTGTACACCACGTGCTCAGGGCACGTGATTCAGCACACAGACCTCCTATAAATAAGGGTCCACACCTCGAGATAGAGGGGGGGAGAGGAGATCAGTTCCAGACACACCCGAGACACTCTAATACAAATTCCCTCTACACGACCCCAACAGGTGATTTGGAGGCCATATATCTGCACACCTGAACCCTCAGTCATCATGTATTCTCCTTTATTCTTATACTTGTACGCCTCTTTGGGCACTATTATATTGTACAATGCAACGCCCATAATGAGAACGGAGCGACACAGTGGACGTAGGCCTATTTTAAAGGCTGAACCACTCTATATCTTGTCTTCTCCTTGTTTACTTGCTTTACCTGTTATTTACACACTTTACTCTTGACTTGCTGGTATGAGAACGCTTTATGGCCGATTTCTCGTATCATCAATATGGCTCCGTATGTGGGAAACGAGACATTTCAATCTTGTTTCTCTGCATATATGAGTCCTTCAAACACCTTATTCGATCCCGAGGGGTCCTTTGGATCATCTCCTCGCGGACCGGTTACTGGTTATTGGACCCTACATTATATTCATACCCATAGGCGGGTATTCCTTATATCCAGATATATTCCATCTTATGGCTTTAAATCCATCTTGCATACCCCTGTGATATCATTCTATCTGGCTAGAATCGAAAGGCATGACAGGCTTTTGCCTCAAAAAGATGAATGATTAGGGAAGGATTGTATCTACTCCTTCTTTGCTGTTCTTGGCCGATGATCTAGGGTTATCATTGAAACTGCGCCTTGTGTGCATCGAGAGGTTATTTACTCATTAACAAACCCTAGTAGGAGCACAATCAGTCAGGCTCTAGTTTTACCATGGTGTATCATAGGCCGCGGCAGCGCATCTTGTTGCGCGCCTTATAGCCGCGGCCACGGTGTCATGTAACAGTGGCTGCGGCCTCCATTTCCTACTTGGTTCAATATCTCTGGGATTGCTCACTTCTATCAGTTTGTTCTCAGATTATATATATACATTGTAAAGACTAACAAAAGCAGAGATGGAGGGAGAATCCAGCCGGAGTGCAGAAGTCAAGGATGAGATTGTGCAACTATACAATCACCTTAATCACCTCTATGACAGCCACACCTCACTTCAGACCCATGTCAATTTTCTCACTCAGAGGGTGCTAATGCTGGAGGCCGCGTCATCTAAAAACATGGGCACGAAAGTGGAGGGATTAGCAAAACCATCCATGCCCGCCGCGGCAGTAAATGAAGCCGCGGAATCAACCGTCAGAGGTCAAAAAAGGCAGAAAAAGTCAGGTGCCTATACTCAGTTGAGCCTCCCAATTGAAGAGATCTTGGAAGTCATCAAAGGGGACAAGATTTTGAGGTGGCTGGAAAAATTGAGAGCTCCACCCCACAAAAGGAACAAAGCTACCTGGTGAAAATTCCATCAGGACCATGGCCACGACACAGAGCAATACTATGCTCTGAAGGATGAAATTGAGAGGCTAATCGGGCAAGGGATGCTGCAGCGATTCCTGAAGAATGCATAGGGGATCCGGTCAGACCCAGCCAAGGCTGCCTACCGCATCTCATCCTTAGTCTTTCTATCTCAACTATTTATGTTTATGTTTTATGAAGCTCATTGTAGCCTTAAATACTCAAGACTTTATGTTTTATTAACAAAGTCATTGGCAACATACATATATAAGTATATGAACTAGCAAGTTTAGCTATATCTGATATTTTTCTTGGTTTCATAACCTGATACCTCACAAAAAGACTTGTTGTCTCAAAAAGATTTCAAAGGAAATATAACAAAATTATCTTGAAGGATTATTATACTTCAGAATGCGCTCTTGGATGAGATACGACCTTCGTTAGCTCTAAGGTTTCCCTCGCAATGTGCAGCTACATCTTATCACATGATGGCTATACGCGCGGAGACATCTGAGGATCCAAGGAGCTTTTACCAACCACCAGGGCCTACAACGCCACTTCTCTGCTCTCGAGGTACGACGTCAGCCACGGAGGCTTATAACGCCCACTCTTAGCTTTTGGGGCTCGTCCTCGAGTCAGGGATGGCTTTATATGCATTATTAGCTGTGGGTGGCTTAACAACATAACCCAGCTTGGAGAGGCTTGATAGTGTCTCACATATTAGCTGTGGGTGGCTTAACAACATAACCCAGCCTAGAGAGGCTTGATAGTGTCTCGCATATTAGTTGTGGGTGGATTAACAACATAACCCAGCCTGGAGAGGCTTGATAGTGTCTCGCATATTAGCTGTGGGTGGCTTAACAACGTAACCCAGCCTGGAGAGGCTTGATAGTGTCTCGCATATTAGCTGTGGGTGGCTTAACAACATAACCCAGCCTGGAGAGGCTTGATAGTGTCTCGCATATTAGCTGTGGGTGGCTTAACAACGTAACCCAGCCTGGAGAGGCTTGATAGTGTCTCGCATATTAGCTGTGGGTGGCTTAACAACGTAACCCAGCCTGGAGAGGCTTGATAGTGTCTCGCATATTAGTTGTGGGTGGCTTAACAACATAACCCAGCTTGGAGAGGCTTGATGGTGTCTCGCATATTAGCTGTGGGTGGCTTAATAATATAACCCAGCCTGGGGAAGCTTCATAGTGTCCCAAGATCGACTAAAGGAAAGCCATGAAGGACAATCGAATCAGCTATTGGAGGCTCGGTCATCATGATCATGAGGTGTGTCAAACCCACAGAAAGGTGGCCTTAGTTTCCCAGGGACAAGGTTCTGCAGCCCCATTATCTTGTCAGCAGTCAAATAGATGTCGTGGCATCCTCATCCACCACAACCCTAGTGTTGGATGGCAACCTTCCACAGCTAAATGGAAAAAGCGACCGAGTTGCTCGTCCAAATCACCGCGGCATCTACAAAAAATTGAAGAAATCAAGTCGCAGCCTCAAACTTCATTGGCACCGCGGCCTGGGGTCATAGCCTAAGTTGGTGTAGGGTAAAGCAAAAAAGGTCCAAGGTGACAAGGTAACCGCGGATGATTAACAAGAAAAAGATTGCATCGAATTATGTAATGATGCCGCGGACTTAGTTACAAGTTCTACAATTTCTACAAGTTCTTTCAATACAGAAAGCAGGTTATAAATATGAGAGGCAGTAACATACAACCATTCATTTTAGCAGGTGTTGATACCAAAATTAGTATGCTGATGTGGACGAATAATAAGAAGACATGTGTCAATCTACGTGGCACAATAGCAACGAGAAAGATTGTTTCCCTGACCAACATACTCACTCCGAGCAACAAGTATACTCCGAGGAACAACCCTCCGAGGTACTCTTACCTTCCGAGGAACTCCAATGCTCCGAGGAACTCTTGGACGACGAGAAACTAAGGCAGTTCGAGCTGCACCTCGACCACAGCATTAATTGCCAGATAATCAACAGTTCAACTATTCATTGAATGCTTATCATCTTGACGCGCACGTTTGAAGAACAATAAATGAATTACCCTTTCATATGTGTATCATTTAATGTAACACCCTTTCATGTACAGCCTAAAGGGCTATAAATACCTTGTATCACCCTCATTCAAGGGGGACCGGAATTTCTTGGTATCATTTGTAATCGGGAATTCCTAGACACTCAGCAATAACATAACAGTGGATGTAGGCCATTCTTACAAGGCTGAACCACTTTAAAAATCTGTGTCTCATTTATTTATCTGTGATTCAATAATTAGAGTAATCTAATTTTTTACATCAACAGATTGGCGCCGTCTGTGGGAACGATTTGTTATTATCGTTTTTCACCAAAAATCATTTATCACCAATGGAGGATAACCCAGAATCTAGCAATCGAAATGCTGGAAATGATGGAAATCCTCCAAATACCTCTGCACCTCCAGATCTGGCCAGGATCATGACAAATCTGGCTCAAGGACAAACCGCCATGCAAGATACGATGCGGCAACTCATGCAAACTCTTCATGGCAGCGCACCTGCACAGTCAGGGCATCGAAGTGGTCAGAGGCAAACCTATTTACTTTCTTCGCGATCCAGGCATACTGAATCATATCGTAATGAGGAATCTGATGATTTCTCTTATCAACCTGGGCAAACTTCGTCAATACGGGTTACAGATACTGAGCAACGCGTCACCCTTTCCCCAGAAAGGGCCAGCACATTGGAAAGGTTAAGTAGGGCCTCTCCTTTCAGCCGATTAGGCCCTAGGAGGAATAGGAGTCCCCCTAAGACCATGTAGAGAAGTTTTCGACAACCATCAGATCTAAGAGAAGGATCAGTACAGTCACGACCAGCTGCTCGTCAAGATAGATCTCAAGAAGCTACCTCAGAACGATCAATTGCTCGAACCAATAGGCCCGAGGAAGGAAATGAAGCGTGGAAAGGATCTCTTCAGCGGTTGGAAGATAGATTGGGAGAAATGGATAAGGCGAAGAATCCCCTACAATGAACTTTTGTTCAAGGGACACCTTTTTTCCAGGCCATTGTAAATTTTCCAACACCGTCAAAATTTAAAGCCCCTGTGGTGATCCCCAAATACGATGGAAAGACACCTCTCGTTTTGGTTGCCTTGGTTTCTTGGGAAGATCGGGGTCATCCTCGGCATCATCTTCATGTTCTCTCTTCTTTTTCTCCTCTGCTCAACGAGGAGATCTAGATCTCTCTCTAGTTCGATCATTATTTCTTCTTTCACCTCCCCGATCAACATACTTTGCTAGCTTTCCTCTTCGGATGAGTGTTTCAATCTCCTTCTGAAGAGCTATGCAATTCTTAGTCATATGGACATGATCCTTGTGGAACTCACAATATTTATCCCTGTTCCTCTCATCGGGGTCTGACCTCAGTTTCTTCGGCCACTTTACCTCCTCGCTATTCTTGATTTCTTCCAAGACATGATTAATACCCATTTTCAAGGGAGTATAATTATCGTATTTCTTTAGGACTTCCCATAACGACTTATTATTTCTGGAATGCTTGTCACCGCCATTGCCCTTATGCTCTTTATTCTTAGACTTGTCGACTTCCACCTTGGTGTCTTTATCCATATTCTTTTTTGCAGCCATAGCCTCCTCGGCATTCATGATTTTGGCCGCTTTTGCCATCAACTCTGACATAGTTTTAGGTGGATCTTTCACCAAAGTGTAATACAACTTATTAGGCAACAAACCACTCATCAAGGCGGTGATTGCTGTCTTTTCCTCATAATCTATGACTTCCAGTTTCTCGTTATTGAAACGAGTTATGTAATCTCTAGTGCTTTCACCAGATTCTTGTCTAACACTTAACAAGTGTGCTACTCTTTTTACTGGCTTTGCTCCAAAACAGAAATTGCCGATGAACAACTCGGCCAATTGAAAGAAAGTTGAAATCTTACCCTGAGGAAGATTATTGTACCATATTTGGGCAGATCCGGTAAGAGTTCCCGAGAATGCCCTACATCTCATCTCGTCGGGGACAGCATAGATGTCGGCAGTAGCTTGATATTGCTCTATGTGAAGAACAGGATCTGTCTTTCCATCGTATTTGGGGGTCACCACAGGGGCTTTAAATTTTAACGGTGTTGGAAAATTTACAATGGCCTGGACAAAAGGTGTCCCTTGAACAAAAGTTCGTTGTAGGGGATTCTTCGCCTTAGCCATTTCTCCCAATCTATTTTCCAACCGCTGAAGAGATCCTTTCCACGCTTCATTTCCTTCCTCGGGCCTATTGGTTCGAGCAATTGATCGTTCTGAGGTAGCTTCTTGAGATCTATCTTGACGAGCAGCTGGTCGTGACTGTGCTGATCCTTCTCTTAGATCTGATGGTTGTTAAAAACTTCTCGACATGGTCTTAGGGGGACTCCTATTCCTCCTAGGGCCTAATCGGCTGAAAGGAGAGGCCCTACTTAACCTTTCCAATGCGCTGGCCCTTTCTGGGGAAAGGGTGACGCGTTGCTCAGTATCTGTAACCCGTATTGACGAAGTTTGCCCAGGTTGATAAGAGAAATCATCAGATTCCTCATTACGATATGATTCAGTACGCCTGGATCGCGAAGAAAGCAAATAGGTTTGCCTCTGACCACTTCGATGCCCTGACTGTGCAGGTGCGCCGCCATGAAGAGTTTGTATAAGTCCTGAAGAAATACGATAATTATACTCCCTTGAAAATGGGTATTAATCATATCTTGGAAGAAATCAAGAATAGCGAGGAGGTAAAGTGGCCGAAGAAACTGAGGTCAGGCCCCGATACGAGGAAGAGGGATAAATATTGCGAGTTCACAAGGATCATGGCCATATGACTATGAATTGCATAGCTCTTCAGAACGAGATTGAAACACTTATCCGAAGAGGAAAGCTAGCAAAGTATGTTGATCAGGGAGGTGAAAGAAGAAATAATGATCGAACTAGAGAGAGATCTAGATCTCCTCGTCGAGCAGAGGAGAAAAAGAAGAGAGAACATAAAGATGATACCGAGGATGACCCCGATCTTCCCAAGAAACCAAGGCAACCAGAACGAGAGGTATTTTCCATACGTTTTGGGGCATTTGATTGTAATGTTATTACAGGAGGAGATGCTGGAGGAGGAGACCTTACTGCAGAAAGAAAAGCTTACCTCGGAGAGGCACAAGCTTGCTCGTACATTCAGCGAATAAATTTAGCCGAGGAGGATCGTTCGAGGAAGGTAAACAAAGAGAAGCTGGTCATTGGCTTTTCAAAAAATGACCTGGCAGGTGTTCTTTACCCTCACGAAGACCCTTTGGTAATCAAAATGAGGATGAAAGAAGTATTGATTTCAAGGGTGCTGGTAGACAATGGTAGTTCAGCAGACATCATGTACTATTCATGCTTTGAGAGCTTGAATTTAAAACTATCTCAATTGGAACCTTATCACAGACCTCTTTTGGGTTTTGCTGGCGAGAAAGTTTTTCCACTTGGGATGATCAAGTTGGACATATTCATTGGAACTTGGCCTGCTTGTCGAACAGAGAGAATACGCTTCTTTGTGATGGATAAGAATGTGCAGTCAGCCTACAACATCATCATGGGAAGAGTTGGTTTGAAGAAGTTCGAAGCAGTTCCATCTACAATACATCAATGCTTAAAATTCCCTTAGGAGTTGTGAAAGGTGATCAGAAAGTAGCTCGGGAATGCTATTATTCATCTGCCGAGCAAGAGGAGCTTGAAGATTCAAGAAAAAAGACTACTACCTACTAGGTGGATGAAGGTACAGAAATTGAAACACTCGATCCACGAGATGAATCCCAACTTGTAAAAGGACAGGTGGTGGAATCTACAGAGAATATTATTCTGGACGATGAGCACCCTGAATGAGTAACCCAGATAGGTTCAACGTTGGATGCTTCAATAAAACAGGAGTTGATAACTTTCTTGAGAAACAGGAAGAAAACTTTTGCGTGGAGTCATGAAGACATGCCAGGAATAGATCCGAACTTCTTATGTCATGAGCTCAATGTGAATAAGGAGATCAAGCCTGTAAAGCATAGAAGAAGGGTATTTAGCCCCGAGAAGAAGTAGGCTATACAAGAGGAGGTCGAGAAGCTCCAGAAAGCCCAATTCATTGAAGACGTGAAGTATCCAGACTGGTTGGCAAATGTGGTGATGGTAAAAAAGAAAAACAATAAATAGAGAATGTGTGCTGATTTCACCGATCTTAACAAGGCATGCCCAAAGGATCATTTTCCATTGCCCAGAATTGATCAATTAGTGGATGCTACCTCGGGACACGAGCTGCTCAGCTTCATGGATGCTTACTCCGGCTACAACCAGATCAAAATGAAACCTGAAGACAGGGAAAGTACTTCTTTTATTACCCCTAGGGGAACTTATTGCTATAATGTTATGCCTTTTGGTTTGAAAAATGCAGGAGCGACATACCAGCGATTGATGAACAAGGTTTTCACCGAATAAATCAGTTGCAATATGGAAGTCTATGTCGATGATATGCTGACAAAGAGCAAGAAAGTTGTTGATCATCTAGTTGACTTAGCTCAGACCTTTGATCAACTGGATAAATACCAAATGAAGCTCAACCCGACGAAGTGTACATTTGGAGTACAAGAAGGGATGTTCCTCGGATACATCGTCAACCAGCGAGGCATTGAGGCGAATCCAGAAAAGATCAAAGCTCTTTTAGGGTTGCGATCTCCAACGACGAAAAAAGAGGTACAGAGTCTTACAGGACGAGTTGCAGCGCTTAATAGACTTGTATCTCGAGCAACTGATAGGTGCCTTCCATTCTTCAAAACACTCCGAAAAACTTTCGAGTGGAATGATGAATGTGAAAAAGCCTTTCAAGACTTGAAGAAATATCTGGGAACACCTCCATTGCTGTCCAGACCAGTGATGGGCAAAAAGTTGTACTTATATCTGGCAGTATCAAAGAATGCAGACAGCTCAGCACTGATCAGATTGGAGAATGAAGTCCATAAGCCAATTTATTACACAAGTAAGGCTTTTCGAGGTGCAGAAATCAGGTACCCGAAGTTGGAAAAATTGGTGTTGGCCTTAATTGAAGCAAGTAGAAGAATGAGGCCATATTTCCAGGCCCATACCATCGTCGTGTATACCGACATGCCGTTACGACAAGCCCTTCATAAACCAAAGAAATCAGGGAGACTAATGTATTGGACAATAGAGCTCGGTGAATATGATATTGTGTATGAACCCAGATCATCACTAAAAGGGCAGGCTGTAGCAGATTTTATAGCAGAATTTACTTATCCTGATATCCCCGAGGAGAAAAAATTACTCGTTGATCAACCTGTGGATGTTACAGGATCAACAAACACAAGCTCAGACCAACCCTGGTTGGTAAAAGAACTTGTGGATGTAGAAGGATCATCAACTTCGAACTCAGACCAGCTCCGGTTGGTAAAAGAGCGAGAAGAGATGGTCGACGAGGAGCGAAAAGTGCCAGGGGAGGATGAAAGGAAGAAACAAATATTTCACCGAGGAACTCTATCAGATAAGGAATTTGAAGACGGGTTACCCATATGGAGATTATATGTAGATGGCTCATCTTGCACAGCAGGTTGTGGGGCAGGAATTATTTTGAACACCCCAGACGAGATTGACATGGAATATGCCTTATGACTCCAATTCAAAGCCTCCAATAATGAGGCTGAGTATGAGGCCATGATAGCAGGTCTTAATTTAGCAAAGATTATGGAAGTGCAACAAGTGATGGTATTCAGTGATTCTCAATTGATTGTGAATCAAATGATGGGAGCATATGCAGTTAAAGGAGAATTAATGGTCAAGTATCATGCCAAGGTAATGGAGTTATTGGCAGAATTTGATGCGATTCAGTTAATCAGAATACCAAGAATAGAGAATGCACGAGCAGACGCACTGGCCCGACTAGCATCAGCTACTCGTACCGAGCTGCAAAGAATAATACCAATTGAAGTACTAGAAAGTCGGAGCATAGATGAAAACCTGACGATGAACATTATCACCCTTGATCTAGGACCATCTTGGATGGATCCCATCAGGGCATATATTGAAGAAGGAGAATTACTGGAAGATAAGCTCGCTGCCAAGAAATTGAAGTATAAAGCTGCTCGGTATGTACTAACTAATGGTATTTTGTATAGACGAGGAATTATGGCAGGTTTGCAAAGATGTGTACATCCTTCCGAGGTGAGAGAATTAATTGAAGAAATCCATGAAGGGTCCTGTGGAGCTCATGTAGCAGGTCGAACACTTTTGCAAAGGGTGATGACTCAAGGATACTACTGGCCGATGATGAGGGCTGATTGTATAGCCTATGCTAAGAAATGTGACAAGTGTCAACATTTGTCCTCCATCCGACGAACTCCACAAGCATTGTTGACACCCATAACTTCCCCTTGGCCATTTTCCATGTGGGGAATTGATTTGGTTGGACCACTGCCAACCACCCGAGGAAGATTCAAGTACCTCGTCGTCGCAGTAGATTATTTTACTAAGTGGGTAGAAGCTGAACCCCTTATCGATATGACGTACGAGAAGGTATACCAGTTTGTTTGGAAGAATATCATCTGTCGATATGGTCTCCCTCATGCCTTCATCACAGACCATGGAACACAATTCGACAACGAGGAGTTTGCTGCCTATTGTCAACAATCAAACATCCTGAAGACCCATTCAGCACCAGGTCATCCTCAAAGCAATGGGCAGACAGAGGTAACGAACAGAACACTACTAAATGGTTTGAAGAAGAGGCTAAGTGAAGCTAAAGCTAACTGGATTAATGAGCTACAATCAGTATTGTGGGCTTACCGAAAAACTCCCCGAGCAGCGACTGGAGAATCACCATATATGCTGGCATTTGGAAGTGAGGCTGTAATACCTGCCGAGTTGGGTCTACCAACACACAGAGTGCTGAATTTCAATTCCCCAGTCAGTGACTTGATGAGAAGACTGGATTTGGATATGCTCGAGGAGGTTAGAGAAGAGGCCGCCATTAGGAATGCTGCTTATCAACAACGAACAGCTCTGTTCTACAACAAGAGGGTGAAGAAATGCGATTTAAAAGAAGGAGATTATGTGCTAAAGAAGGTCATTCAGAAGCACAATAAATTGGAAGCAAACTAGCATGGACCTTACCGAGTTACAGAAGTTGTTCGACCAGGAACTTACCGAATAGCAACTCTAGAAGGAGAGGAATTCAAGAATGCTTGGAATGCTGAACACCTTCGTAAGTATTATCAGTAATGTAAAATGTACAGCAGTTCCATCAACATGAATAAAATGATGATGTTTCACAATTTTTTCTCTCCTTTGTTTGAAAGTTTTTCGGGGAATACTAGTGTTGTACACTACGCTGTTCAACAGCAAAAAGAAGACGATAGTTCAGACCCACGACCAACTTTGGTTGGTAAAAGGGCGAGAACAAACTATAATCCTTTGGTTAGGAGACATACGCTAGCGTGACCAACTCCGGTTGGTAAAATAACTAGTAGATAGTTCGAAAGAACCTGATAGTTCGAGCGTGATCAACTTCAGTTGGTAAAATAGTGAGAACAAATTATACTCCTTTGGTTAGGAGGCGTACACTTGCGTGATCAACTCCGGTTGGTAAAAGAGCTTGTGGACAAGATAGTTCGAAAGAACCTGATAGTTCGAGCGTAATCAACTTCGGTTGGTAAAATAGCGAGAACAAATCATACTCCTTTGGTTAGGAGGCGTACACTTGCGTGATCAACTTCGGTTGGTAAAAAAGCTTGTGCACAAGATAGTTCGAAAGAACCCGATAGTTCAAACCCATGACCTACTCCAGTTGGTAAAAGGGCAAGAACAACATTCTTAAAAATGCCAATTTTGGCTGGTTAAGAAACAAAATATGCCAACTTATATTGGTCGGAAGGTAAAATCATTCCAGAAAATACAAAAAATTCCAAACTGAACCAAGTATAGTTGGTCGGTGATCAACACCCAACTAATTATAGTTGGTCGACGAGGATAAATTATCGACCCTGGTTGGTCGGACACATTTTATGAAAAAAATTACCAAGTATGGTTGGTCGGGGATAAAAACCCATCAACTGTAGTTGGTCGACAAACACAATTTAACAACCTTGGTTGGTTGGAAACATTTTAAACATTTTATACTCATTACTTTATTACTAAGTGATTGAGCAACATTAATACTTGCAATTTTTATTACTAAGTTGGTTGATGAACAACACAATATTGTTATCTTTTTAACAGATACATATGCACAAATGTAAAAGTGTTAGACAAGTACAAAAGAATAGCAATACAGATTTGCAAACAGAAAATGAAAGTCTTTCATTAAAATAAATTACAAGTTACATATATGTGCTAAACTATTACATTGAAAATCCTATTCTATTGGTTTTTTCCCTTCAGCCTTCGATACAGGTTCCTCGCCAGCAGGAGGATCATTTAATGTCTGAGGAGAATTGATAAAATTCAAGTCCTTCAACATTCTGACATTCATTACTGAAGGAGTATCCAAGAGATGCTCGGGACGAGATACGTCAATTTGAGAATGAAGGTTATAGTCACCAAGATAATTTACAATCAAGCTCCGAGGAATGGCGCGAGATGGTATCCATTCCATGTCTAACTTGAAAGGTGGCACAGGCAAGTCAAGCACTCCAGGCTCGTAGTAGTACCACAAAAAATTTCCTTGCTCGAGCTTTAATACACATAAAGCATTCAGCCAGCCTTGTTTATAACCTTCATTATTGGCATTTTCAATGCGAGCATCCAAATGATAAAGGGCCTCATTATAGCCTGCATTCCAAAATTCCCTGGGCTGTTTATGGAATTGGAAGGTTAATCTATCCAATTTTTCATGAAGGTTTTTGGTGAAAATATCCTTGG
Source organism: Sambucus nigra (assembly GCA_949130495.1). Taxonomy (NCBI): domain Eukaryota; kingdom Viridiplantae; phylum Streptophyta; class Magnoliopsida; order Dipsacales; family Adoxaceae; genus Sambucus; species Sambucus nigra. The sequence goes on from OX422222.1 coordinate 293,326,733, forward strand.
TATGTAAAGCTGACTTCGTTGCAGTAAGTTGATCTTCCAAAGTCAGGATTTTCTTGGACATCTCAGACAAAGCCTGATCTTTTGCGTTCAACTGGTACGCTTGAGTTTCCAATATGGACAGAGTACGAGCTTCTTCAATATTATGAGGAGTTCTTGATCCTCCCAGAGCAACTGAAGTGCTTCGTTCCTCGTTAACATCCTGGGCAGCTCTTCCTCGCCCACAAGAACCTCTTCCTCATCCCCGAGCAGTAGCAGAAATACCAGACTTTCTTAAAGTATCCAATTCTTGCCTTAATTTGGCATTTTCAACCTCTAAGAATGAGAATCCTTCATCGGTGACCGGTACCAAGGCAGTAGAGGATGAAGCTGCAGACTCATATTGTGCCAACTTTTTCTGCAAATTGTTGTTCTCTTGTTCTTGCAGCTCGGCGATCTGTCTGCAGGCTTCAACTTCACCTTTTAGGGTTCTCTCCCTGACATCGTATCCAGCAATGATCTTTTTATGGCCTGTTTCAGAAGAAACCTGTTGATATCTATTTTCATACTCCTTGTGCAACAAGGCAGTTGATTCATTGTGTTGATTCTGAAGATCTTCTAAAGTATAATGAAGTTCCTCGATCAATTCGTAGTATGCCACATTATTGGCCACAGATCGATCAAGTAAATCCTTCAGGTACCGGTAAGCCTCAACTGCTTGCTCTGAGGCATCATGGCCAAGGATGTCGGCAATCTCTGATACACTCAGGTCTGTATGACCAGCTTTATAATATTCATGGCATTGTTGCATCAGCTTTGTATCATGGGCAGATATCAGTTCCATTCTAGCCATAAACTAATAAAAAGGAGAAGGCAAGAGTTAATAAATAAAAACAGACAGAGCATCAACAATGTAGAGGAACAAAAAGATGTGATTTTATTACATCATCAACAAGATTACATCATTTGGAATACATAAGTACAAGTAAGAAGAAAAATAGAAAGATAGTACCGAACAACTTCACACCTTTTCCTTGTCTCCCAAGACTTTCTCGTGAGGCTGGGACGAGGAGCTTGGTTGCTCGGTGGGAACATTGATCTGATTGGTAGAAGCTGGGACATGTTCTGGAGGAGTAGGCAATGAAGAAATCTCCTCGGTGGCTGTCTGGTTGGGTGTTGGAACAAGGACTTGATCACCCCCTGTCATTGAAGATTCTTCAGATGCAGCGTCGTCTTCATCTTCGTCTTCAATAACTGGAGGAGGACCAGGGAGATGTTGTTGAAATAGCTCAGAGTCCTCGCTCACCTTCAATTCTTGCAAGGCAGCAACCCAACCATCATGGAAGAATTTCAAACTTCCATAATTCACCTGGTTCATCATTGCAGCTACCCCCCTATCCCATCCTTTATCCCAACCAGTCCGAAAGGATTTCTTCACAACCGTTTTTCTCTTCATCTTCTCCGAGGAGATCTTCTCGGATAGAAGGTCCTCGGAGGCTTTCAACTTGGCCTCCAACTCCTCCTTCTGAAGATTTGCTTCGCGCAGAAGTGTCAACACTTCCTCAGCTGACTTCAGTTTATTCTCCAGCTCCCCAAAGCCTGAAAGTTTCTCGGTATAGTCTTTATTCTCTCTCTCCAAGCCCTTCACCTTATTACCCAGTTGTACTTTCTCTGCATCAGACGCAGCCAACTTCTTCTCCCATTCAATTTTATCCTCGTCATACTTATGACGAGATTCACTCACAGATTTAATAGCTTTCTCCAGTGCTCCTTCCACAGTGGACGAGGAGCAAGAAGCTTTGATCGCTTCATACTTTTTAAGGATTATATTGAAACAGCTCGTCAACTGTAATCAGAAAAGGGAAATGATATCAGAAACAAATATGGGAAATAACAAAGGAAAATATGAAAAACTCAGAATAGAGATACTTACTGAAGCAAGATGACGAGCAGCCAGAGAAGTAACCATATCCCGAGTAAGGTCTTCTTCAGTACCTTGCACATCGGGAATGGTTGAAAATTTTGCCAAGCTCATCGTAGAGCTCGGAGGAACACTGATTGGAACACCATCTCCACCAGCTGGGAGCTGGGGAATGGCTCCAGAAATACTGACCGAGGAGGATTTCCTCAGTCTCCTCGGTGCCTTTTCAACAACCTCAACCAAAGAAGAACTTTTGGTTGGTGAGATAGTGGTTACTTCAGCAGGTGCATCCTTCTGCACAGGAGCCAATGGGGGCTTCTCGACAGCTTTCTGAGAAGCAACAGGAGAGGTGACATCTTTATTCTTTGTCCCTTTTTGGACATCAACCTTATTTTTCTTCCCAGCAGAGGAAGTTTCCTCGAAGAGAGCGGGAACTCTTCTCTTGCCCATTTTTTGGCTCAAAGGAATATGAGATTCTGGATCAGAATCTTCAGGAATTTGCACTGGATCACTGATGCTGACCACAGGACGAGCAGTAAAGGACGACGTATAGCTCCTATACTGCAACAAGTACGAAGCAGGCCTGATGTGCTCGTCTGCAATTCTCTGATGCAAACTCTAGGGACAACGTCGAAGTACTGATAGAACTCTAAACATAACGGATTTGGTGGAAAATAAAATCCACATTCAGCAATAAATAGGCTAGGGAACCAGTGTCCCTCAGCCAAATCAAAATAACTTGAAGGCTCAGAAAGAACCTCCAAAGTTACCCAAGAAGGAATAGAGAAGTCAGAGAGAAACTTCTGAAGAGATTCGATAATGTAAACCATGATGAATAAAAGAATAAGGAAGAAGAGCTTACAGGGAAAAAGGAGATCTGTTGACAAACGAAGGAGGAAATGAACGCACAAGAGAGAGAAAAGCTTTAGAAAACTCGAAAGCAGAAATTGAAAAGGTAGAAGACGATGGGATTGCCTCTGAAGTTTAAATACTTTGCCTTGGGAACCAGCGAAAGAAATGATTACATAAAAGAAATTATTGCGCTACCGGCGGCTAAAAGGACAAAAAATGCACGAAGATCGAAGCACTTATGCAAAGGCAAAAAGGCGGATTCTGCGAATTTGGAAGGAAATTCAAATATGAAGAAAAGACTCCTAAAACCCAGGAAGGCCATTTAATATTGCCATATACCGAGAAAGAATGTTCCATACTCCTCAAAGTTCAAAAAATGAAACATTGGGGGCTTCTATTGATACCAAAATTAGTATGTTGATGTGGACGAATAATAAGAAGACACGTGTCAATCTACGTGGCACAATAGCAACGAGGAAGATTGTTTCCCCGACCAACATACTCACTCCGAGCAACAAGTATACTCCGAGGAACAACCCTCGGAGGTACTCTTACCTTCTGAGGAACTCTAATGCTCCGAGGAACTCTTGGACGACGAGCAACTAAGGCGGTTCGAGCTGCACCTCGACCACAGCATTAATTGCCAGATAATCAACAGTTCAACTATTCATTGAATGCTTATCATCTTGACGCGCACGTTTGAAGAACATTAAATGAATTACCCTTTCATATGTGTATCATTTAATGTAACACCCTTTCATGTACAGTCTAAAGGGCTATAAATACCTTGTATAACCCTCATTCAAGGGGGACCGGAATTTCTTGGTATCATTTGTAATCGAGAATTCCTAGACACTCAGCAATAACATAACAGTGGATGTAGTCCATTCTTACAAGGCTGAACCACTTTAAAAATCTTTGTCTCATTTATTTATCTGTGATTGAATAGTTAGAGTAATATAATTTTTTACATCAACAGCAGGCAGAGTAAAACATGCAATGGAGAAAAGAAAAGAACATTAAGCAGTGATAAGAATATGGACGCAGCCTTTGTATTAATAAATTTGGATTACAAAAATGGGGGTCGCAGCCATAGCAAAGTTCAAAATTACAAATGCAACAGAAATTTAAAATCTAAGAAGCCGCGTCATCATCATCGTCAGCCTCATCACTGCCCGCGGCAGTCTCTGTCTCCCCTTCAGCCTCTGCCTCTGCCTCTGCCTCTGCTTGGGCAATCAGCCTTGCTCTCTCTTCGGTCGCGGCCCTCAGCTCGGCAATGCACTCCTGATGTTCTGCATCACTTAGTTTCCAAGAGAGGACCCCCTCCTTGGCATCAGGGAAATTTTTGATGATTCTCTGTCGCAGCTCCTGATAACCGCGGAGGTATGCCCTGTTATTGGTAAGGAAGAAATCCTTGGAGCCTTTGAAGGACTCCACGGCATGATCTATGGCTAGCTGGAGGGCGTCGCCATGATCTTCTTCTATCTTTTTTATAGCCGCGGCATGGGCTTCGTCCCTCTGAGTAGATTTGGCTTCAAGATCTTGGTATTTTTGCTGGAGGAGGGCAAGCTTAGAGGTTGCAATCTCTGCAACACGGGCGGCTTCGGGTGTTTGGGCCTGCGACGACTTCAGAGATTCCGCGGCCTGGTTGAAATTCTCTTCCGCTTCCTCTCTGGCCTTGTTGGCCCTCTCCAGGTCCATATGGGCTGCCTGGAGGGCCGCAGCAGAGGAAGCTTTCCCGGCCTCAAAGGAAGAGGTCCGGGCAGACAGTAGGTCCGCGGCATGTGCACTCTTCTCGGCCTCTTTCAGCCTGTACAGTGCCTCGTACTTTCTTTTTTGGACCACAATCACGTCCGCGGCCTGTGTATGAAATAAGAGATGTTAGCAAAATTACAGAAAAATATGAGGTACAAAGATTAAATGATTAGTACGTACCCTGAGAAGGCTGTGGAGGCCACAATCCTCCAAGTCTTCGTGATCCTCCCCAACAAGTCTGTCGAGGTCCGCGGCATCCAAGGCTCGCTTCATTCTCCGGGAAGCCTTCGCCGTAGTGTCCCAGGAGGAATTTGGGTCAGGCTGCCTTAGTTGAGGCCTTGGCCTACCGTCTGGCCCGGACTCTCCGCGGAATTGGGGAGGCAGAAAATTTTCATTGACGGCCACGACATTTGGTGGGGGAGGAGAAGGTGGTTGAAGGGGAATTTGCGCTGACATCAGTCCCGCCGCGGCTAAATTTTCCCCTATGTCATCATTAAAGTGTTCATGATGCACAGGGGTTTTGTCATGAACCACTTGATCCGCGGAAGGATCTGTGGTTTTATCACTAGCAGAGGTCGTGGCCTGTACCTTGGCCCTAGACCGCTTCCTTTTTTCTACTTCTCGCGGTGTTATTCAGGACGACCGCGTCCTCATCCATCTCTGCCAGCTGCGCAGCCAGCAGCTCCCTATCAACCTCTTTACCTGAAAAAGAATGGCATGAGTTAAAACGACCGCGGAATGAAGACAATGACACAAGTTAATTACCTTTTGCGCCCATCTATTGAGGAATTGATTTGTTGGGGAAGAATCCCGCCTCAAATATAGCGGCCGATGTTACAAGCATGCTGAACTTCTTATGTTCAGCAGGAAATTCCGCAGCCTCTGCAACTCTTTTTTCCTGCCGCGGGTTCAAGTGCAGATTGTCAAGAGCTGCAGAAAGAAAATAAAATTCAAGTTAGTAGAGGTCAAGAGTTAAAAGACGCGGTTATAATCTTATACCTAGTTTTGAGGGTGAACCCCATTGCCGCGGCATTTTATATGATCTCTCTCTCTCATTCTCCTCTGGGTGCATCTCCTAGCCTTCACCGGAGATGTAAAAGTATTTCCCCTTCCAGTTTTTCACATTGGTTGGTCTCCCAGTGTATAGGGTCTCATCCCTGCCGCGGCTAAAAAAGTAATAGTAGCCCGCGAACTTTACTGAGTTCTCCTTTGGGAGGTAGAAGTGAAAGAACTCCGCGGGAGTAATGTCCTTTTTGAACAACTTCTCCCAAAGGACAACTGCAGCAAGAACAGCTCTCCAACCGTTGGGGTCTAACTGAGCTGGAGCCAGTTTCATCATCTGGAAAATGCGACGGATGGGAACAGGAACAGGCAGTCGCAGCCCGTAGATGAACGCGTGCAAAGGGAAGCAAATCCCATCGTCAGAAAGTGCCGTGTACGGTCTTTGGTTCGCGGCAGGGGCTGAACATGTCAAGTTTTCCGGAAACTCGAAGGCCTCGGCAACCTGCTCAACCCATTCTTGGGTCATCGAGTCGCGGATGTCAAGCACAGCCAATGGTTTTGCAGTCCTCCCTGATGTACTTCCAGGCTTATTTCTAGCCGCCGCGGCAATATCTCCTTCTCCCATGGGATGATTACTTAAGTTGGCTTCCTCTTCCATCGACTGAGATGGGGAATCCTTCCCAGACGCAGAATCCACGGAGGTTGAGTCAATTATCACGTAGTTCGGGCAATCTTTCAGTTTGCAAGGCCCAACTGATCTCAGAGGCGGCACGGAAGTAAGTTCTGGGGGAGAAGTCCCAAAATGCTTTGCCCAAAAGCCTTTAAGGAACTCGTCTGGGTCAAAGCTCATATGGCTGCAGTAGTACCTGAAACGCAGAATTAGCAGTTAGGCGCCGCAGCCAATATGACTTGTAAGACTTCAAGAAGTCGCAGAAAGTTGTTTTTTAAGTAAAGCGAGCTGGAATTACGTCCCTAATACGGTTATTAATGAGCGAACTCTATTGCTTATGGGACCAAACGGTCCCAACTGGCCGCGGACACATCCATATTTATGGAACGTGCACTGCCGCGGAAATGTATTAGAATTGCCTTAAGGCATCACCGACCGCGGCCATTCCTAATTCTTCAGACAATTCGATATGCTCTAGTAGCAACTACAGTTATTTTACATGGATGTCTTGGGATTCATGAAAGTTTCAAGGCTGTTCCGAGATGACCAGGGGGAATTAGGGTAAGTGGATGCCGCGGAAGAGTAAGGGACCGCGGCAATTTAGCACATTTTGATGCAAAAATTGCAAGTTCAGACGATTATCATAATCTTATCATGTCGCGGCCTCTATCCTAAACAGTTGATTAACCAAATTTTAACTATCCTAAGATCAAATTCACAGAATGTGGAGGTTTCAGCTATGAATATCAAGAACAGTGGTATGAATGTTATATGCAGCATATGTGGGAAAAAGCAAAACAAACAAGTAAAACCCTAGATTTCTAGCAAATGGACCAAGAAAGGCATAAACAGTGAAAAAAAGTGGGAATAGTGGTTGAAAAGTCACCTGGAAATGAAGAGAATCACGAAGAACAACTACAGACCACCTTGAACTGCCACACACCGCCTCGGAGGGTCGCCGAAATATGCAGGAAGAAATGTGCAGAGTTTCGCTCTCGATTTGCTCTCAAAAGATTTGGAAACGTAATGAAGTCCACGGCCAAAAACAATTTATATATGGGAGCGCGGAAGACGAATCGTCACTTTGGAAGCACCGCGGCACCTTGGCTACTAAGCCGTAGTCCCAATATGTCTCCCTTGATACTACGGCTTGGGGGCTTATTGATAGTACAAGTATAGCACCTTGCCGTGGCAATACTTCTATAATCGCATCCAAGACATATACTCCGCGGCCTGTAACCCACACGAGGCGCGGCCAGAACTCCTGCAAGGTGCGGCCTCCTCATAAGATGCCGCGGAACCCCCAATGACCTCAAGTTCCGCGGATCTCCTTCAATAGCACAGCTCTGCTGCTCTAGGCGCGTGTCCTCATCCACATCTACTGCAGACTTGGTGTACACCACGTGATTCAGCACACAGACCTCCTATAAATAAGGGTCCACACCTCGAGATAGAGGGGGGGAGAGGAGATCAGTTCCAGACACACCCGAGACACTCTAATACAAATTCCCTCTACACGACCCCAACAGGCGATTTGGAGGCCATATATCTGCACACCTGAACCCTCAGTAATCATGTATTCTCCTTTATTCTTATACTTGTACGCCTCTTTGGGCACTATTATATTGTACAATGCAACGCCCATAATGAGAACGGAGCGACACAGTGGACGTAGGCCTATTTTAAAGGCTGAACCACTCTATATCTTGTCTTCTCCTTGTTTACTTGCTTTACCTGTTATTTACACACTTTACTCGTGACTTGCTGGTATGAGAACGCTTTATGGCCGATTTCTCGTATCATCAATATCCTCCAACATTTAGTTGACTCTTTCTGTCTTCCCATCTATCTGAGGATGATAAGAAGTGCTCAATTCCAATTCTGTTCCCATGGCTTCTTGGAAACTTCGCCAAAAGTGGGAAACAAAGATCTTGTCTCTGTCGGAGACTATATTTAAGGGCACCCCATGGAGTCTAACAACCTCCACGATAAATAATCGGGCATAACGAGCGGTATTGTAATCGGAGCGTACCGCTAGGAAATGTGTCGACTTAGTCAAACGATCAACGATAACCCAAATAGAATCATGACCATTTTGCGACGTTGGCAAGCCCGTGATGAAATCCATCGATATACTTTCCCACTTCCACATCGGTATCTCCAACAGTTGTAACAAACTCGTCGGTCGCTGATGATCTATCTTGACCAATTGACAAGTAGTACATTGGGATACGAACTCAGAAATATCCCGCTTCATGCCCGTCCACCAATACTGACGGCGCATGTCTTGGTACATCTTGTCCCCTTCAGGATGCACTGAAAATTTAGACCCATGAGATTCTGCCATCACGGCCCGTCTCAAATCCCCTTCGTCCGGGATAATAAGTCTCCCGTGGAAACGTAATACGCCCTCCGAACTTATTGAGTAGGATTTTGCTCCCTCGGTCAACAATTGGCGTATATTGTCCTGACAACCTTGGTCCCTTCCTTGAGCTTCTACTACCCTTGCCAAAATAGTAGGAGTGACGGTCAACACCGACATAAACGCCCTAGCAACTGCGTCCTCCTGACTAAGGTCCTTCCATTTTTCCTTCCATACTTCCGCTAACTCCCCTTCGAGCTTTCTACTCAAAGCATCTGCCACCACATTCGCCTTGCCCGGGTGATAGTGGATGCCGAATTAATAGTCTTTCACAAACTCTAGCCATCGGCATTGTCGCATATTTAAATCTTTCTGTGAAAATAAATACTGCAATGATTTATGGTCCGTGAAAAGACTAAACTTCTCCCCTAGGAGATAATGCCTCCAAATCTTCAAGGCAAAAACAACCGCGGCAAGTTCCAAATCATGCACCGGATAATTCTTCTCATGGGGCTTTAACTTGCGAGAAGCATAAGCAATAGCTTGTCGCTCTTGTTGAAGTACACCTCCCAATCCTTGTAGAGATGCGTCGGTAAAGACTAAATATTCCAATCCTGGCCTTGGTAACGCAAGGACTGGAGCAGAAGTCAACCTACCCTTGAGCTCGTCAAAAGCTGACTGACAACAATCATCCCATACAAACCTCACCCATTTTCGGGTTAAGTTTACCAAAGGGCTAGCAATTTTAGAAAAACCCTTGATAAATCGGCGATAATATCCCGCCAAACCCAAAAAACTACGAATCTCGGTAGGTGTCGTTGGCTGACCCCACTCCCTCATCGCAACCACTTTACTTGGGTCTATCGAAATACCCTGGACCGTCACAATGTGACCCAAAAACTGTACTTCCTGTAACCAAAAACCACACTTCTCGAATTTGGCATACAATTGGTGATCCCTAAACCTTTGCAGGACCAACCGCAAATGAGTGGCATGGTAAGATTATGTCTGAGAATACACTATAATATCATCAATGAACACGATGATAAATTGGTCCAAGAAGTCTCGGAACACCCTATTCATAATGTCCATCAACACGGCGGGGGAATTTGTTAGTCCAAAAGGCATAACCAAAAATTCATAGGACCCATATCTCGTTAGAAAAGCAGTCTTGGACATATCTTGCTCCCGTATCCGTAACTGGTGCTACCCTGTCCTCAAATCTATCTTAGAGAAGTACGACGCTCCCCTAAGTTGGTCGAACAAATCATCAATCCGAGGTAGCATTCATTGGTTCTGGATAGTGACTTTATTCAACTCTCTGTAGTCAACACATAACCGGAGAGAACCGTCCCTTTTCTTCACAAACAATACCGGAGCACCCCACGGTGACGTACTTTGCCTAATAAACCCTTGCTCTAGTAAGTATTGAATCTGATCCCTTAACTCCCTCATCTCAACAGGAGCCATACGATACGGAGCTCTCGCAATCGGTCGAGTTCCCGACGCTAAGTCAATTACGAACTTAATTTCCCTACTGGGAGGCAAACTCGGTATTTCCCAAAAAAAATCTTGGAAATATCTAATACCGGAATAGAATCTAAGGAAACAACTACATCTCGAGAAGTATCCTCCGCGATACAAAACAAGTAAGTTCTAGTACCTCCTTCTGAACGAGGCATAACCACAAAAAACATTTTTTCCCCCGGAATGGCAAAAACTATACTCTTCCCATAGCAATTTATTATTACGTGATACTTCACTAGACAATCCATACCCAAAATCACATCATACCCGACCATGTCTAGGATGACCAAATCGGCCTCAAAGCACAAGTTACCTAGATTAATTCTTATTTATTTACAAATAAAGAAAATGAGTGAACCATCACCCATAGAAGACTCAACACTAGTGAAGGTACTCTCTGCAGATTTTATCAACTCTGTAGTCTGAGCAAAACTTCTAGAAATGAACGAGTGTGTCACACCCATTTCAAAAAAAATACGACCCATGTTCCCCTAAATAAGAAACTTACCCTCAATAGTTGGCGGCAAGGCAGAGATGGAGGAAGCATAGCATCCTGAATATGATAAACTCGCCCATACTGGGGCTAACCCTGCTGTGGCGGGGCAACTAGATTAGGTACATATGGCGGTAATTGAGCCTGTTGCTGCTGTGGGATCCTAGGAAGCTGTCCCCCAATCAACTGAGGACACGAACTCTTAATATGACCCGGCTCTCCACACTGAAAACAGTGATTCATCAGATTCTCTTGATTTCAGCCCTGATTATTTCAAAACTGCCCAAAGCCTTGGCCCGGATGGCCTCTGCCTCCATTTCCACCTCTACCTGCTTATTGTTGTTGCGGTCCACCTTGACCTTGCCTATTTCCACCCGCAATAAACCCACCAAAACGTTGTCGTTTTGACAAGTACCCTTGTTGTGGATCCCTTTCTTTTTGCTTATTACCTGAAGATTGGGACGAGGGAAATGCTCCTCCTCCTATCCCATTACCTCCAGGTTTTCCTGCTTGTCCCACCCTTGTAGCCTTCTTGCTACCTTGAACGAACAACCGATGTTCTTGGCAATAAATCAATGCCGCATTCATCACATCCCCAAAAGTCTGCAAAGCTAGATTTCCCAGCAAATGTTGTTGGATCCTCCAGTTCAAACCTTCCATGAACTTCGATATTTTCCTCTCTTCTGGAGTCACCTCATCCGGTACAAAACTTGCTAACTGGGTGAACTCCTCGTCATATTCCGTAACGGATCTCTCACCTTGCACCACATCCTGAAGCTTCCTTCTCATCTCCCTTTGAACTGCGGGAGGGAAGTAATTCCAATCAAACAAAGCCCAGAAATCATTAATAGTTATAGTATCTCTCTGCTCTGGCGTAGTCATCGACTTCCACCAATGGAATGCGGCCCCAATGAGTCTAAAAGTAGCAAGGATTTTCTTCCTCTCCTCGCTACACTCCACCATACGCAGATGGCATTGCATATCCTTCTTCCACTGATTAGCTCTAATAACATTAGATCCTCCATCAAATTTTGGGGGATGGCCCTTTAAAAAGGGCTCTCTAACTCTCTCCCACGGAGAAGGTCCCATAGGAGATTGTGCATCTTGAGCCCGTTGTTGTTGAGCTTGTGGAAATTGTTGAACCACGGTGGTCATAGCATCATTAGCCGCTTGGGCCACGATATTTGCTACATCAGCAGCATTTACAGTTCCTTATGGCGGCGGGGGAGGACCAACATCCTCTTCTACAACTCTATTCCTTTTAGAGGGGCGACCTCTCTTAGGCAGCATCTGAGATGAAGAAACAATAGAATTAGCATACTATTTCAAACAATCTAATTTTGCAAAAGATCGCAAACATAAGTAACAAAGAAGTCCTCACATTAGGCTTTATATCAAAGGACGCTACGGTAGAACGTGACAAGTCCGCATAGATCCTAAAGACTCTAGAACCTGATGCTCTGATACCATCTGTGATAACCCGCTCACAAAAATAAGGGGTGGCCAGCCCGATACTCCAATATAACAGGAATCATGGATGGAATCATTCTCAGCATCACAATAATATAATAAGTATACGGGATAACCACCCAATAGTTCAGAAAACGGGTTGCCAAAAATTTTATTTTATAGTAAGTTAAGAAAAGAATTTAAACAACCCAATTTGAAAAGAAAATGGGAACCCAAGAAAACTTATATTATATTCACAAAAAGAATACAATATGGGGACCGACTATTCTGTCGGTCAATAGGTACATACAACGTATTCAACAAGTTTATTTTAGGTTACATAGTACATCCATTAGATAGTTACAAAAGTTTGGGCCACACGCCCGAGTAAAAGACCCGATCATAACTAGAATACCAAAAATTGAAGACGTTTACACAAAATATCCCATAATATCCGCAAAGTATTACAGCTCCCCAAAAGCACCGGAGGAGGAAAGTCAGAACGGCCGCCCTTGCGGCGGAGCACCTGAGCGGATACAAGATTCATACACAACAAGAAAAATGAACAGGATAGGGAACGATTTTATATGATCACCAGATGAATAAAAAGTATGACAGTTATGAACAGTTAATCATGAATGATAAAGATGAGAATCTATCCACATAATCTCAAAGCATAATCTAAGACAATTTAAATGATTATAAATTTTATTTAGTTATGCAAGAGGATATAAATGAGTATCATTAATTAAAATCCTCCCTCATTTTCACTCTTTCATTTCATCTTTCCATTCCTTATCAGGAATATAATTACTGTCATGTGCTCTTTGTAGCATTCCACTCCTTATCAGGAATATAATCTCTATTACATGCTCTTTGTGGCATTTATTATACATCAAGTCCCACTTGATTAAGAATAGTTATATTCATATACATATAACGATCCTAAGACCGCCCGTCCGAGTTTCCCCATTGTGCACGCCCCTAAATGACCATTATCTTCCAGGGCCTATATACTAAGACAACCTGGGCACCTACAACGTAAGACGTCGGAAAGCGGCCATATGCCTGCGGGAGAGTCATAACCACACTCGAAATTACCTCTCAATCGCATAAAAATATACAACAACGCTCATATGGCCTAGGACTATATCCACCCTGCATTCATTAGCCAGGGGGCTTCACCTCACGTGCGCACTTCCCTTATGATGGCATTTAGAGAGGTGTGTTTAAGTAAATTATCATTTACCATAATCATTACCATTTCATTTTCATTTTCATTTCCATTTGCCATGCACATGTTCATTTAATAGATACATCACATTTTATCCGGAGTCATATGTAAATCGTATCATCCTTACAACCTCAATGAATGAATAAACTCTCGATTCATTCTCCAAACAATATAGGGTGTTAATATAACCCACCACGACTATCATACCTCAATTGAGCTTCTAAAGTCTCCCAATATGACCTACAACTCCTAGTTTCATAATAATTATCTAAAGGGTATGCCCTAACATCAATTTGTACACCCCGGAATAACCCCCACATAACCTATTTCTAATGTAGGGTAGTTAACTAACTCATCTAGGATTCTAAGTTTACTTCATACAAGAAGGTTCCTATGTCCTAAGCCTAAAGAAAAAGGGTAAAAATTGAGTTGGAAGAAATAACTCAAAACAGCCTGATTTCGAATCGATTCGCCCAAGGGACGAATCAATTCGCCCCAGGCAGTGAATCGATTCTCCCAAAAGCGAATTGATTCGGATGACAAACCCAACATTCTGTATTTGGCCGAATCAATTCATCCTTAACCCCAAATTGATTCATACTTGCAGACCTGTAGGCTGACCCCTTAGCGAATCGATTTGCCCTAGGGACGAATCGATTATCCCCTGCGATTTTGCCAAGAAGGGTCTACGGGTTATGAACCCTAGTTTTTCCCCAAAACTCAAATCTCATCCATTTTTACACACATCCAACAACATTAATCTACCCCAAATCATCCTACATGATTATCAACTACTATTATCCACAATATCATCAATACAAGCTATGATTAGGGCTAAACACTACAATTTCCATATTTGATCCATAAATTACAATACACAACTATCACACAATTTATTCATCTTAAATCACATATTAGCAAGTAGAAAACTTGCCTTGAGGTAGAAATCTCAGATTTTCTTTATGGTAGAAGCAATCCCAACCTTCAATCTCCAATTCTCTCTTCCTCTCCAAAGTTCTCTTCCTCTCTCTCTCTCTCTCTCTCTCTCTAGGTTAACAAATGCACTTAAGAGAAATAAATGGCTTAGCAAGACTAAATCGTGAGTGCCCGAAACATAAAAAATACAATATGGCACTTATTTCAGCTATCTCGCACATTTCGGGACTAACTACGCCCTCCAAATTATCATTTGGAAATTTTATAAGTCATTTCAAGCTCCGATTTCATTTAAATCATAAGTGTCATTTAAATCTTACGACACTATAAAACATAACATGGTGATATTCACTTACATAGACAGTAAATATGCAATAATTTAGTAAATATTAACTTTTAACTCATGCAATTAATATTTACTCAATTTTCCAACATTTTATATAATTACTTCACACCGTAAATAAACATAAAATAAGTTCTTAAAAGCGAGGGTTGTTACAGTGAGGCAACCTTGTAAGGATAATTAAAGATTAATACCGCGGTTGGACATAATGCCAATTATTATGAGATGGCTAGAGTAGAAGTTTGGTGCTTGATTCCGAGGGGTACTAGGAAGTGAATATGGGTCTTAGATTGAAGATGTCATGATAAGGGCTTGAGTAGAGTACCTTAGAAGGGATATCAAGGGATGATTAGGACATTGACATGTGCTGACAGTGTAAATTGGAATAGCCCTATAATGATAAGGATTAGTTCTTGGAATGTCTTGCCAGACTAGTACGAATTAGGAATCATAGACCTATGTAGTACTTGTTATCCTTATAGTGCTGATGGCGACCGATGTGGTTGTCAAGTAGATTCAGTTCGGGAAGAATTTGAAGATAGGCGCAAAGATGGCCTTGTGATGTGGTAGTTATAATAAGGTAAGTGTTTCTCCAAATCGGGTATTGCCTAAGGGAACGTTGGAACACTCTGATTGCGCAATAAAGTAAACTGTAACCCAAATGTGTTAGGTTGGCCACAGAACCAGTCGACCTTAAGGGTGGACGCTATTATTATTGATAAGGGTCATGGGTACTCGCCGATTGGAGCAGTTTGTATTGGCTAAAATAAAAAGGGGAGGCATTACTCCTAAGGAGGGAAGCCCGGTATGAACTTCTCAATGGACAATAGGTTCTCACACCGCTTTCATCTCATGGGGATGAATGGTTCGTGATCCATTTCATCACGGTTGGTCACTCAATATAGGGTATATGGTTAGGCTAAAATCAGAGGAAAAAGTCAAAGAGGAGTCATGGACCTCAAAATGTGTGGCATAGGTTCGCCTTTTGTAAACCATAGTGGTTTTATGTGGATGGGATTCCTTCTTAACAGTTATTTATTCATTCCAAATTTGCTGTGTCCTTTCAATTTCGGTAATCGGGGTCATGTTCCTTCAGTTCCAATAGTTAGGAACGAAGTCCTTCTAATTTCGGTGGTCTGGTATTGTTCCATATGACGGTTTGGTCATAGCACAGTTTAGCTCAGTATGAGTGCGGATGGACCGAGTGTGGTCATTGTAGCTTAGCAACTCGGTGTTTTCACAAGCTTTGCGCACGTGTGGCTGCATGTTTCGCAACACAGTTTACTCGTAGTATTTAATTTCCTTAGGATTTGAGATCTTATAAATTGGTCGGTATGGAGATTAAAGACTCTAACGTAGATCAGAATTATGATTCGAGGATATCGTAGGGTGTTAAGACTCGAGAAAACTTAGCATGTAATGTTATTTTTCCACAATGAGTGGATTGGTATAATAATCTAGTTAATGCTCCATGTAATACCCCGTATTTCTTAATATTCCAAGGATTTTATTTAATTAAATTGGAGAATTAAATGAGAAAATACGGCTTAATTTAAATTACGTAAGAGTAGTAATTTATAGAGTTTTATTTAAAATTATAATTTTGGAATATTAATCGAGAGATAGATACCGGTTTATATTGCCTCATTATATTTACTTAGTGCGAGTGGTAAATAGTTACTTAACGCGTGTAGACCGTGTTGGGTTGAGAATGAGTAATATTTTTTAAGTGACTCAAATGATAATTTAGAGGTCACAAATGAGTCCGGAAGGGTCAAATTAGTCAAAATAGTATATCCGGGGGTACTAGTTGAGTCCTGGGGTAATTTTGGACTAAACCGAGACCGTTCGGGGGCGTTTTGGTCTTTTAACATGAGAGGGTATGGAGACCTACGAAATTGAGAGCTTTATATCAGCCGTATGATAGAGGGGTTAGGGTTAGAAAACCCATGAAAACACACCATAGCCATTAGAGATAAGAGAGAAACCATTCTCAAGGCAAAAGGAAGAATTGGGAAGGATTCAAAGGAGATTTTCACTATCAACTTGTTGGGGAAGAAGGATTGAAGGATGAAGATCATAAATCATCAACAACAACCACGAAATCAGACCCTACTGATCATAAGGCAAGTTGTTTATTGCAAAAATTATAAAGTTATAATACCCATGTGTAGGGTTTTTGAATAGTCTTGTTTAAATCAATATCTTGATAAGAAAATAATGATATTTATACATGTTGGGATAAGAATCGCATGTAGAATGATTTAACATATGTAGAGGATTGATATTCAGATTAGACTTGATGATTATTTCGGAATAAAATCTGGATTTTGAATGAAAATATGGGAAGAACACCATAACTAGGGTTTCAAGAAATTATGGGTTTAATTCACTATTTCTTTAAAGGAATTGGAATTTTGATGTATTTGACACGTTAGATATTGTCCTGGTATATGTGGAAACATATTAGGATCATTGGGTCGAAGTTTGGTGGACTATAATGGATTTTGGATATTTGTTAATGGAGGAAAAGTTTAACTAAGAAGACGAACTGCGTTTGTCCCTGTTCGATCGATCGATCGATCTCGAACTATCGATTGATCGACTAGGTCGATCGATCGAATCCAGCAGTCGATCGATCGACGCAAGCTGAATTTCCCGAATTTTTCGTGTTTAAGTCTTCGTTGATTTTCAGGAATGAATGAGTATCCTAGGATTTATATTATACTTATATGGGAGTGAGAATAAGACCAACAAGTATATTGTTGAGGTCCGATAAGGCCATTGGGTGTAGGACTTGGATTATGGACCGACGAGAATAACCCGATTTAGTAGAGTATCGGGGAATTCGGAATTGAGTTATGAGTCGAAGTAAATTCAATTTAAGTAATCGACAGTAGGGTAAGTAATAACTACTGAAATTATGTGTGAGGGGTAACTAGGACCCTTAGAGTTGTGTGAATACTCAAGTAAATGCGATTAATGAGATAAATCGTAAAGCAGATATTGTACGGTAAATATAAGAGATTAAAATATTACGTACGTATATAATTAATAGGTCGGGCGTGTACCTACTGAATTATATGATCTTTTAGGTCGAGAGATTTATACCTAAAGTAACTATGTTAGGGTCGATGTGATATTTCGAACTAACATAGGGTTATTATATGTTTGGGGTCGATGTAAAATGCCGAACCAAACCTTTGAACTGGTGGCGTGATGAAAGAGTCCGGGCCAGAATTTGTGTATATAAATAATTAGGGTCGATGTATCATTCCGAACCAATTCTTACTTGGGTTCGATGAATCATTCCGAACCAAGAATTCTTAATTTGTGTATATAAATAATTGGGGTCGATGTATCATTCTGAACCAATTCTTACTTGGGGTCGATGAATCATTCCGAACCAAGAATTCTTAATTTGTGTATATAAATAATTGGGGTCGATGAATCATTCCGAACCAAGAATTCTTAATTTGTGTATATAAATAATTGGGGTCGATGTATCATTCCGACCCAATTCTTACTTGGGGTCGATGAATCATTCCGAACAAAGAGCCCTTTAAGTGCGTGAAAATGGCAAAATAGTAATGACTGATATTTAGTATATATTGTGTGTGAAATATATACTTGATGATATTCTACTTCTGTGTATTAGTAGATTGATATATATTATGTATTCAAAGATACATACCAAAATGGTAAGTTAAGTAGTGAAACTTAATTACGAAATGTAACGTTAGATAAAGAATATCTATTTAGTAATTTAAGTAGTGAAACTTAATTACAAAAGTGGGAAGATAGAAATTATGATTATTGTAGAAATTTAGTAGTGAAACTAAATGATAAGTTTTGAAACATAACATAGAGGAAATGTTACTTGTGTATTAATTAACCTTCTTGAGATGTTAATGTAATGAATGTATGGTGTGGGAAATATGAGAACTTAAGTATAGATAAGTTCAGATGATTACTTAGACCTAGATAGCTTTGAAGATATGGCTAGGTGGGCTAAGTATAGAACGTTAGGTGTGCACAAAAGATGAGGGGTGAGTAAACTCAAGAGAGTGTATGAGAACCTAACATGTGTAATCAATAACCGCATTTTATATTGTGATAAACGCTTGCTAAATATTGTCAAAATGTTTTGAGTACTAACTCTTGCTATAAAATATTTTCAAAACCTTTTAGGTGTCCAACCACAAGGATGCCATGTGTGATGATTTCATTCCAGGGATTCGAAGCTGTACCACAGTGGATGCTTACAGGATTTTGATTAGACGATATTTCTCATTCAGATCTAGTACAGGATCTCACACTATTCTATGTATGGACTTGTGGTCCGGTATCAGTCTCAGATGTTAGTTCAGACTAGTGGTTATTCTGTTGTTGTTTTGGGATTTTTAGCCAATGGTTTACTCGGTAATACTTTTGTTCTACTGTACTTTTACTTTGTTGATTGGGTTATAGCACATAATTATTTTTACATTGTTACGCATGGTTGATTTATCTGTTTTAAGAAAGATAAAATTCGGCACTGGTCTAATTTTACTTAGGGGATTAGTAATTAAAAAGTTTTCGACAGTGATGCTAAGAATGAAGCATTTGAGAAACCTGTTTTAATTTAATAAAGGCCTGATCACCCGATGTTTAATTGGGCGGGGTGTCACACTCCATAGTTCAATGCCTAGAGTGATCCTATGTTCACAAAGGAATATTTTAGAAGATGTTAGTCGAGCGTACGATTGTGACTTTGTTGGTTTGTTGCTTCTCGAATTGAGTAACTAGATATACGAGGTTAGTATCAAGTTTAAGTGAATTTTCATGGTCAGAAAGCCCCAAAAATTTGGGGGAGACCCATCATATGTAGTCCTAGGAATTGAAATAATTCATGAAAATGGACTAGGTGATAGTTTTGTGTTATTTTGCTACTGATTGAGCTTGATCATAGAGTAAGCGGAGACTAGGGAGGTTCGGCACAGTCCCTAGGGTCATCAAAGAGGTTCGGCCTTTGATAGACTCAACAGAAGTTTTGCTTTTGATAGTCTCGACTTGAGAGATGAAATTAAGCAAGACCATCACTCTCATTCTCGTAGTGTTGGTGGCACATGTTCCACGGATCATCGTAATGACAAAAGTCCGAGGCAAGAGAAATAAAGGGAAGATCATGGATAAGTCAATATTCGACAACGAACTATCGGCCGAGTGCTAGTCCCTGAGACAATGATTAATGAAGGGGCCGGGGATAATGTAGTGTAGGAGAAAAAACCCTAGAAGAAATCTATTCAGAGTTTATAGGAAGAAATTTATAATTTAATCAAAAGCTGAGTAGAGGAGGTTATGGCGGCTAAGAGAGGTGACGTGAAGGAGACCAACAATGGCCAGTCCAACTAAGGCAAAGACAATAAGAGGAAGAAGAGGTCAAATGACGATAAGTTTGCCAAATATACTCCACTAACTGTAAGTCCAGATCTAATTTTGAATAAGATTAAAGATGACAGGGAACTCAAGTGGCTAAAAAAGATAAAATCTCCACCCCACAATAGAGATAAGAGTAAGTGGTGCAAGTTCCATCAGGACCATGACCACACAACAAATAAATATTTTGCCCTCAAAGACGAGATTGAAAAATTATTGAAGAAAAGAAAGCTCAAAAGTATGTAGACATAAGTGGTGTCCGAGATGACGAAAAAATGAGGTTTAATTAAAGGAAGGATAACAAACTAAGGAAAGATGCGCAAGAGAATAAGAGCAAAGAAGAGTCAGGCGACAGTGCTGACGATGATCTTGGTCTTTCAGCAAAAAGTCTCGACAGTAAAAGGTAATTTGCATATGATCTCCTTTGATGTTAAAATTATTAAAGATGGAATAGAAGGTGGAGGCATGGAGCCAGCCGATAGGAAAGCTCATGTGGTTGAGGCAAAGACAGCACTCAAGAGGGTCGAGGTTAACTCTGTTGAGACTAAAGCAAAGTCATGTAAGCCAAAAAGGTTCACATGGATAGTCTAGTCGTGGTATTATTAAGGCTAGACTTCAAAGAAATTCTGGCCCCACACGATGATCCCTTAGTCATCAGTACTTGTGTTCACCAATATAATGTAACACATATTCTAGTTAAAAGGGGAAGCTCAATCGACGTTATGTTTTGGGATTATTTCAAAGGTTTAAAGTTAAGCAAGAAGAGGTCATTCCCCTACCATCAGCCTTTGATCGGTTTCAACAAAGAGAAGGTGCATCCGCTCAGAGTCTATGAAATGGACGTGTGCATGGGGATGTGGCTCTGAAGTGTTTAACTGGATAATTTAGTTTCTTCTTAATAGATGAGCATATCTTCTCAACCTATAACATCATTCCGGGGAGAGTGGCACTAAAAGAATGTGAAGTCGTCCCTTCCACTATACACCAAATGATGAAATAACCGATTCCTTGTGGGGTAGGGGAAGCATAAGGTGATCAAGTGGAGGCCTAAGAGTGTTACTTCACTTTAGTCAAGGAAAGAGAAGCACACAAGTGGAAGACAACTTCGTATAACATTGATACCTTGACCCAAGGGATGAGAGAAAACTCAAGAAGAGAGATCCTAATGAGGAGGTATAATCCATCGTTCTCAATAAGGACAAACTAAAAATATCATCCAAATTGGCTCATCCCTAAAAGTAAAAGTGATGAAAGAACTGATCAAACTACTAAGAGAAAGGCAAAGTATATTCACGTGGAGTTACGGGGATATGCCATGGATTGACCCAAAATTACCTTATATCGGCTCAATATAGATGAAAATGTTATGCCAGTAAATCAGAACCATCACACCTTTGCTAGAGATCAGTACGATGTGATTTAAGACGATGTGAAAAGGTTTCGAACAACAAACTTCATTGGAGAGGTCCAATACACAGATTGGCTTCCCAATATCATCATTGTGCCAAAACAACATGGGAAATAGAGTATGTGTGTTGACTTCTAAGATCTCAATAAATCTTTCCTAAAAAATAGCTTTTCATTACCTCGGATTGACCAAATATTGGATGCAATAGCCAAACATGAGCTCATGAGCTTCATGAACATGTACTCCGGGTATAATCCAATTTCCATGCACAATAAGAATGCTAAGAAAACTTCATTTATTACTGATAAAGGAATCTACTTCTACAAAGTAATGCCTTTTGGCCTAAAGAATAGAGGGACAACCTATCAAAGGATGGTCAATAAAATGTTCGAAAATTATATTGGGAAGACGATGAAGGTCTATGTGGATGGTATACTGACGAAAAGCTTGAAGGTTGAGACACACGTGGCCAACATAGAGTACAATTTTGATACAATGCAAAAATACAAAATGAAGTTAAATTCAGTGAAGTGTGTGTTAGGCTTCGGCGAGGGGAAATTTCATGGCATTATTTTTAATCAAATGGGGATTGAAGAAAACTCCATCAAGATCAAAGCACTGATCGACATGCAAACACTAAGAACAATCAAGGATGTTCAGAGATTAACTGGACGAGTGGTTGAACTCAATCGTTTTGTCTCCAGAGCAACTAACAAGTGTTTGCGATTATTCAAAATCTTAAGAAAGGCTTTTGCTTGGGACGAAGAACGTGAAAGAGCATTTCTAGAATTCAAGGCTTATCTCAGCTCCCCTATGCTACTTTCTCGGCATGTGCAAGGAGAGAAGTTATTTTTATATCTGGCTATCTCGGAGTCAGCCATCAGTACCACCACTGGAAGGGACGATAATGAAGTCTAGAAGCTCATCTACTTGAATAGAAAATATCTCAAAAGGGTAGAGATAAACTACCCAAATATGTAGAAGCTAGCGTACGCCTTAATGCATGCCTCTAAAAAAATAAAGCCTTGTTTCCAGAAACACACGATGGTGGTACTAACTGATACTCTACTAAGACAAGTCATTCATAAACCCTAGAAATCGGGTAGGTTAATGGCTTGGTCGGTGTAGTTAGGTTAATTTGATAACATCTATCAACCGAGAAGCGTGATCAAAGGATAGACACGAACAAATTTTGTCGTAGAATTTACCTGGACCTCAGGAAATGATCCCAAAATAGAGAAAAACGCTGAGGAGTCGTCGAAAGTTTAGAAGTAAGTCATGGCTGAGGAAGTACGGGCCGATACAACAGAGCAAACATAATAAAACACTAAAAAACCTAACACGTATCTCAAACCAATCATAACCCTATTTTTTAGCCCCAAATCTCGAAACAAAACCCTAGACCCAATTACCCCCAAATTAAAACACTAAATTGCATTGCATACAAGGTTGCAACAGTCAAAATCATTTTTCAAAGGGGATTCATGGAAAATTTTGTTAGACTTGGAGAAGAAAAAAACAAAATGAGTAAGTTTCCAAACTCTTAATTTATCTTCATACTATTTTTTATGTTTTACAAACTTATTCATCTTTAAATGATATGTTTTTGTTGTGGACAATCTTCTAATCATAATGAGGAATTTTGTTGTTGTGGTTTTACATAGTTTTTTTTTGTTATGCTTACACAGTTTTACATAAGAAAAAAAGGACAGAGCTTATTGGAGTATTTTTTTTTTGGTGCGATTTTTACACAGTTTGTTGGTTTGATTTTTTGGTGAGATTTTTACGTAGCTTTTTTGGTTTATTTTTTGGGTGTGATTTTTACACTGTTTTGTTTGTGTTTTTTTATATGAATTTTACACAGTTTTATAGACCAAAATAAAGGACATAACCATCTTCTAATAAGAATGAGAATTATTAGTGTGATTTTTTGGTAAGGTTTTTACATAGTTTTTTTTTTTTGCCTTTTAAGTGTGTATTACTGATCTATATGTGATATAAATGATTTATGTTATAAGGCTAATGATACCATGGATGATAATTATGTTATTAATGAGTCTGAATTTGATAATAATGCAAACGATAGTGAACCCATTAAGAGTATAACTATGCAACTTATTATCCAGGAACATTGTGAATTGAGTGTGTATTGTTCTAATGTTGATGATTCTGAACAATTGAGAAGTTTATCTTCTTATCATGACGATAGGAGTGCAAGATGTCCTCAATTATTTCTAAAAATGGACAAAAAAATCCTCACTTTAAAATTGGAATGAAATTTGCTAATGAGGAGCAGTTTAGGATTGCAATAAGGGAGTATGTTATACTAAACAAGAAGGAGATTAGAGAAAGGGGTTATGATCCGAGAAATATCTCAAAAATTCAAACTCTTACACAAATATCCAAATTTTAAATTCTAAACAAATTTATAATTTCTGAAAAAATTAAAGTGAAATTAAATTAAACTAAACAAATAATTATATTTACACCTAAACACAAATTTAATCCAATTCAAGTTCAAATTATGCCAAACAAACTTAAGCATGCATTTTGCCAAATTAATTACGCCATTTTAAATTAAATTAAATTAAAATCACCCAAACATAATTAGCACCAAGATTACACTAAAGTTGTGATTTAACCAATTTTTATATTCTTAGGCTTAAGCATGCATCTAGGTGTTTTTACAAGATAAAATAAACAATCAAAATACAAGACCGCGATGCACGAGGAAAATTCACAACAGAAAAAACCTCGAACGGCTGAGTCAATAAATCCACTAGGTATGGTTTTGCATAATCAAGACAAAATACTTACTTGCTTGACTCGACTCCCCCTCAAGTCTTGACGCATCTTTTTACTTCAACTTTCGCCTAGTTGATAACTCTGGAATCCACCGTAATCTCGGAATCCACCGATGGGGCTCAGCTACCATCAAACACATGAAGGCCTCTCCTCCCTATGCACACCACAAAAATCACAATAAATACAAATGCCTCTGTATAACACTTTCTCTTTTGGGATGAGAATAAAATTCGGTGCCAAATGGATGATCTCAAAATAATAATATATTAAGAAACTTGGATAATACAAAACAATGGCTGTAAACTTTATGTTTTAGTAGAATTTAAACCATGAAAATACCAACACATAAATGGGACTTTTGGATGAATTTTTTTTCTCTCAGAGTGGTCGAAATGTTCTCAAAGTTCTTGTGAAAAATTATTTTCCCGCACATATTGAATCTCGTAAGAAGTTATTAGGGGAAATGGCGGTTAAAAAAGAAAATTGGCAAAACTGTGCAAAACCACCCAGGTTGTTCGAACGACTTTTGAATGTCATTCGAACGACTTGGTTCGAACGAGATACTATAAGAAAACAGAGATAAAACCCCAAATCTCATTAGATGTCTTGTTTGAACGACTTCGTTTGAACAAGAGTTCTAACGAAAAAATAGAAAAAATGGCATAAAGTCGTTAGAATATCGTTTGATATCTCATTCGAACGACCTCATTTAAACGAGAAAAATGTCGTTCAAACGAATTTTCAAAAACTCCAAAAATTGCTTTTTAGGCCAAAAAAATTTTATGCAAAGTTTTTAAATGATTTTCTAAGAAAAATAAAAAGTCGTTATGACAAACGTTTATGAAAAGACACCCATAAAAAAATTAACCAAGTCTTTATATGTGTTAAATGCATTTCTACATTTAGAGACCTTGGAATCCAAATGTTGATGACGTAAAAGCTTGGCACATAAACTGGCAATAATGTAATCTTCAAACACTTGGACGCTACGTCTCCAACTCAAACGTCATAAGCTTCAAAGGATATGACAAAGTACTGAAAAACGCTAGTTTTTCTAAATCAATGCTCTGATACCACTTGTTGGAACTATAGAACCCCAATTTTTAAATTTTATAGAAAGTAATTTCCTTTTCAAAGATGCGAAAGCGAGATGGTTGAATTAAACACACACAAACATCAAATTTCAATTTCTTTTCAAATTAAAATTAAACAAGTTCAAAGTGAAATTAACTTAATCAACAAATACATTTTTCATTTTAACATATTAACTAAACCCAAGTCCTATAAATTTGCCTAACAATAAATATTTAATTTGAAATATTAGGCCAAACCAAATTGTATCCAATAAAATTAATGACTTGAATTAAATTAACTAAATATTTACCCAAATTAATTTTAGCACCAACAAAAGCATGAGTAGTGATTTAACCAAATTTATCTTTTTACCTAAGCATGCATCTAATATGATTTTACAAAAGATAAAATAAATAAATAACCACTACAACGCGATGTATGAGAAAAAACCCACAACAGGAAAAAACCTCGGACGGCCCTAGCCTCAAATCCACTAAGTACGGTTTTACAAATACAAGACAGGAATACTTACAACACTCGACTTGACTCCATCCAAGCCCCGACGCTCCTTCTTGTATACACCTCTACCTAGCGAATAACCACTGAGCTCCACCGCGATCTCAAAATCCACTGATCGGAATTTAGGAACAACCATCAACCAAACATGATGCCTTTCACCATGTGAGAATGCCGTAGCAAAATAACGAACTTCTTCTTTTGGGGATGTAGAAATAAACCCAAACACTCTTCAAATGGTAGAGATAAAATCGGTACCAAAACTCCAAGCAAAATATATATATATTAAATAACTTGGATAAACTAAACAATTGGGTGTAAACAAAACTGTTTAAATATTTTCCTTAAAAAACAAACACTCAAACTTGAACTTTTTCATTTGGAATTGAAACTCTCTAAAACTCTCTCTAGGAGATGGAGGAATGTGAAAAGGTTGGTTCCAAAATGTTGGTTCCCGCACTTAATAAATCTGGCAAAAGATAGTGGGGAAAACAAGTGGGAAAAGTGGGAAAACCGTCAAAATTGCCCAAAATAACTGTTCCCGCCAAATCTCGTTTGAACGACTTTTCGTTCGAACGACATCTCGTTCGAACGAATTTACTAACGATGTTCCAGAGGTGAAAAATGAATTTCGTTAGAAGTTTCGTTCGAACGACCTGGCAATCTCGTTCGAATGAGATGCCAGTTCGTTCGAACGACATGGCAATCTCGTTTGAACGAGATTCTAGGTGGTTCGAATGACGTGTCAGAAAAATAAAATATTATTTTTAAACCCAAAACTTTTTATGAAAAGTTCTAAATAATATTTTCTGAGTAAAACAAAGTCGTTAAAATTAATTTATAAAAATTTTAAATTATACCCAATAAATTTCCAAGCTCCTATATATATATATATAAATTGCATTCATACCTTAGGAGCATGGAACAATGTTGTTGAGGTAAAAACAAGGCACATTAAACCCGGCATATAATGAAGCTTTATACTCTTGGACGCTACGTCTTCAACTAACACGTCATAGGCTTGGATGGATACACTTGAACACTATCCAATGACACAATTGTTTTTGTCCAAAATTGTGCCAATACTACATTAAGACTCAATCGAAGACTTTTGTCCTTACAAATCTCCCCCTTTGGCTATTCCGGGACAAAAATTAAACAAAAATTATAAAGGGCCGTCAAGCTCTACTAGACTGAAAAAATATACCCCACCCAAAATAAAAAGTACATAGCTTGACTCAAAAACCCAAGGATCAATATCGTTGCCGATGAAAGTTACCATTTAGAAGAATTCCTGCACACTTAAGCAAACTATCAAACGCAATAGGAATAAGAATATTAAATGCATATAAATTAAATACTCCCCCTAAATTAATTCTCCCCTTTATCAACTATGATCAACCTAAGAAGATAGCGCTCTTCCCTAAGTTAAATCTCCTAAACTTAGATAAGATTACACTAGGATTAGATACCATTTCTCCCCCTATCATTCTCCTCATTTTTGTTCAGGAATAGACAAAGGATAAAAAACTAATTTCAATATGATGCTTAGAGTGATAAGAGCATGAAAGCATATAGGCAACAAAATCAAAACTAATCCAACAAAAAATAACGCATATCAACTAAGATGCAAGAAAATGATACCAATATGATACATAAAGTAATAAGTATGTGATATCAACAAAGAATGCAACAAGATAGATACCAATCATGAAGTAGAAGCATAGATGGACTAGAAAGCAAGGCAAAGACAAATAAAATACCTCGTATATGAGAACATAATAAATATCAATAACGCACACGCACATATACTAGGTATAAATACCACACATGACATAAAATAAAATAAGCTTTTCACACTCGTATGGAAAAAATGTGTCATATGGAAACGGAAGTGTTGGGGTGTGAACTAGTAACAAATAAATTTAAACCCAATCGCGGAGTTATCAATTGATTGCAAACTTCATCACATTTGAATATAACCTCATGTGACAATATAAATTGAACTCAATGAACAAACATACACAATGCATACAATCCTAGAATGTTGATGATTCTACAAACTAATAGAGTCATGACTTTGAAAGTACAACTAGGATAAACGGACATTGTGTAAACCGTTGATATACCATCCAAACTCCCTCAATTTAAGCATATAGAGTTTAATCTTTTGAATGAATAGATCAACTAAATAAAATAGACCTTGGAAAATATTTTGCTTTAATGCCATTATTCTTTTAGGCCTTTGGACCACGTATTTCTTTTAGGTCCAAATAAACGGTGGCTTACTCGCAAAAGATGATATTTCCTTTCGGATCCCTTCCCCGTGCACATTTATATACAACATTTTTATATCTCACACAAATCTCACGTGCAACGAATTTTAACATGCACTAGTCCTCCTAGGTAACATAATATGTAGATGACTAAATTGGTAGTATAACACCTCACAAAGCTCAAATATACATAAGAAGTTAAAATTTCAAGTGAGCTCGTGCATGTGTGAATTGAGGCATATAAAAATAGAATCCATTATATCAACACAAAATCCAACTACTCCATAGAAGCATGGTAAAGAACATTTCAAGGATTGACAATCTTAACCAAAAGTTCTAGCCACATGGAAGCGAAAAAGAAGGGATTCAAACATAAGTATATGCCACATAAAGTGTGTCAAACTAAAATACACACAAAAAAACTTTTTTGAGTTTTTAAAAAAAAAATTAACCAAAAATAAAAATATTTACTCAAAAGACACACAGAAATCATTTGAATTTTTCATTAATCTTAAATTACTAAAAAGGAAAAACACAAATGATAAACAGAAATCTTTTTGTATTTTTCATTTAATGCAAACTAAAATGAAAGAAGTATAATACAATAGATAAACAAAAATCATTATTCTAGCATGTGATTAAGCATGGAGCATAGACTAGAAAATGATTAATAAGTATACAATTAGCATGATAATATAGCATGTAGTACAAAAGCTAAAGTGTGAAATAAAACTAACACATTCAACCTTTAGATTTTGCAAGGGAGGAAGCATGTGAAAGTAAATGAGAATCAAATACCCTATCTTGTAAAGATACCAAGTCGGATCTCCTAACCCAAACTAATGATGAATGATGATCTCGGGGCGTAGGAATCTTGGCTACCTTGGTTGCCTTATGATGAGATTTTCTAGGACCTCGTTTAAGTTCAAAACAAAATTTCCTAAGATGACCTTTTTTACTACAATGAGAGCACCTAAATACCCGGCGAAAAGACTTACCTAAGGAATGACCTATAACATTGTTCCTAGAGGATTCTCCTAAAATATTGGTTTTGACTTTATGAGTTGATTCGTTACAAGTATCGAAGCCTAAACCACAAGTGTCATTTTTAATATGGACCGTTCCTAATATTTTATCTAATTTCTCTGAACGACACTCCAAATCAAATTTGACTTTACTAGAGTCATTAAATTTATTTTCTAATTCTAAAATGTTAGACTCTAATAAACATTTCTCTCTTCAAACTCGAGAATCTCCTTTTTCATTGACTCCATTAGACCTCTAAGGCTATCTCTCTCGCCTTCCACATACTCAAGCTTCTCTTGAAGAGCTCTCTTTCGTGTCTTAAGATCTTCCACTAAAACACTCTCATCAACGACCTTGACACGCTCTCTTAAGCAAGATTCTAACTTCAAATTTTCCCTTTTTAATTTAATAGATTCTTCATATAATTCTTGAAATGAAAATTGAAGTTCACTCACATCAACCACTTCTTCGTTTTCACTCTCTCTTTCTTCTCCACTCTCACTACCATCTTCTTTTATAGCTTCACAAACAAGGGCCTCGAAAATGTTATGAATTAAGATGTCATCATTGGATGATTCCTCACTATCACTAACATAGCTAGCAATGAACGCGGTAAAGTTGCGCTCAATGGGGGAATCGGGTCCCTCTTCCTTATCACTATCACTAAGGGTGGCATTATAGGAAATTGGTTTCTTACCCTCTCTCCTTAGTTTAATGGGGAACTCAAAAGCCCTATGGACATACCCTTCATAACCAAAACACTTATCTGACTCATCCCTATTTACATTTTCATTTGAAGTTTTAGGGATCTTCTCGACTTTGTCATGCTTAGATTTTTCAAATTTCTTAAAATCATTTTTAAATTTATCTTGGTTAAATTTAAGATATTTTCAAAACTTTCTAGAAAACATAGCCATATTTTTCGAGTCACTATCACTTTCACTCTCTACTACTTATTATTCCTCCTTTCGGGCTTTCAAAGCAACGCCCTTCTCAATTTTCTTTTCGGTTTTGGAGGGAAACATGTCTAGTTCATAGGTTTGTAAATCACCTACGACCTCTTTTAATTTCGTAGAGGCTAAAGTGGGTAAAGAATTCAACACGGTCACCTTAGGAATGAATATATCGGGTAGGGACCTTAAAATTTTCTTTACTACACGGTTGTCGGGTATTTTCTCTCCCAAATTAAAAGATGAATTAACTATATCGAAAAGTCTAGCATGAAATTCATCAAATGTTTCTTTTTCGTTCATTTTGATAGTTTTAAATTGAGTGGTGAGGTTTTGGAGTTTCGAAGCCTTAACGACACTAGTTCCTTCATAAGAGAGTTGTGAAATATCCCAAGCTTCTTTAGCGGTTTCACACGTCATAATGTGATAAAATTCATCCGGTGTGACCGCACTAAACAAGGCATTTAAACCTCGAGAATTAAAATTAGATAGTTTAAATTCATTCTCACTCCATCTATCGGCGGGTTTGAGAACACACTCATTATCTACTAAATGTGTAGTTGGGGGCTACCCGTTAACGACAGACAATCAAACCCTCTTGTTGATAGATTTTAGTGTCGGTTTTATCCGCGATTTCCAATAAGCATAGTTAGAACCATCGAAAATAGGAAATTTTGAAAATGGGGAAAATTCCATTTTTTGTCAAAAATATTTAAAAAGGATCTGAAATGCAATAATTTAGCGATCCCGATTTTTAAATCAATGCTCTGATACCAATTTGAAAAAAATGAGTTTTTCTCAATCAATGATCTGATACCACTTGTTGGAACTATAGACCCCCAATTTTTAACTTTTACAAAAAGTAATTTCCTTTTCAAAGATGCGGAAGCCAGATGGTTCAATTAAACACACACAAACACCAAATTTTAATTTCTTTTCAAATTAAAATTAAACAATTTCAAAGTGAAATTAAATTAATCAACAAATACATTTTTCATTTTAACATATTAACTCAACCCAACTCCTAGAAATTTGCCTAACAATAAATATTCAATTTGCAATATTAAGCCAAACCAATTTTTATCCAATAAAATTAATGACTTGAATTAAATTAACTAAACATTTACCCAAATTAATTTTAGCACCAACTAAAGCCTGAGTAGTGATTTAACCAATTTTATCTTTTTACCTAAGCATGCATCCAATTTGATTTTGCAAAAGATAAAATAACAAATAACCACTACACCGCAATGTAAAAACCCACAACGGGGAAAAAACCTCGGACGACCCTAGCCTCAAATCCACTAAGTACGATTTTACAAATACAAGACAGTAAGACTTACAACACTCGACTTGACTCCGTCCAAGCCCCGACGCTCCTTCTTGTATACACCTTTGCCTAGCGAATAACCACGGAGCTCTACCGCGATCTCGGAATCCACCGATCGGACTTTAGGAACAACCGTCAACCACACATGATGCCTTTCACCATGTGAGAATGCCGCAGCAAAACAACGAACTTCTTCTTTTGGGGATGTAGAAGTAAACCCAAACACTCTTCAAATGGTAAAGATAAAATCGGTGCCAAAACTCCAAGCAAAGTATATATATATATTAAAGAACTTGGATAAACTAAACAATCGAGTGTAAACAAAAGTGTTTAAAGATTTTTTTTAAAAAACAAACACTTAAACTTGAACTTTTTCATTTGGAATCGAAACTCTCTAAAACTCTCTCTAGGAGATGGAGGAATGTGAAAAAGTTGGTTCCAAAATGTTGGTTCCCGCACTTAATAGATCTGGCAAAAGATAGTGGGGAAAAGAAGTGGGAAAAGTGGAAAAACCGTCAAAAACGCCCAAAATAACTGTTCCCGCCAAATCTCGTTCGAACGACTTTTCGTTCGAACGACATCTCGTTCGAACAACTTTACTAATGATGTTCCATAGGTGAAAAAGGAGTTTCATTAGAAGCCTCGTTCGAACGACCTGGCAATCTCGTCCGAACGAGATGCCAGTTCGTTCGAACGACATGGAAATCTCGTTTGAACGAGATTTCAGGTGGTTCGAACGACGTGTCAAAAAAATAAAATATTATTTTTAAGCCCAAAACTTTTTATGAAAAGTTCTAAAAAATATTTTCTGAGTAAAACAAAGTCGTTAAAATTAATTTATAAAAATTATAAATTACACCCAATAAATTTCCAAGCTCCTATATATATATATATATATATATATATTTCATTCATACCTTAGGAGCATGGAACAATGTTGTTGACGTAGAAACAAGGCACACTAAACCCTCCATAAGATGAAGCTTTATACTCTTGGCCGCTATGTCTTCAACTAACACGTCATAGGCTTGGATGGATATACTTGAACACTATCCTATGACACAAATGTTTTTGTCCAAAATTGAGTCAATACTACATTAAGACTCAATCGGAGACTTGTGTCCTTACAAGTACTATCCAAACTCAACTAATTTGGCCTTGGCTAATTAAACAATGCCCCATTTTTTTGCCATATTTCAATAGTTGTTATTCAAACAAAGTAATTTTGTCTTTCGCAGCTCTAATACCCCGTATTTTTATGGCTTTTAATTATTAGATTTATTAGATGAAATTGCTTTCAATTACGGGATTAATTAAATTAATTTGGGATAATTAATTGGAAATTAATTCGGATTTAAATAACTAGCGAGACGAGAGTTAGTATTTGATTATGATGATAATGTTGAATATTACTAAGTGAATATGGTAATATATGATCATTGAATTTATTAAAATAGT
The DNA here is from genome assembly GCA_949130495.1 of Sambucus nigra. NCBI lineage: Eukaryota > Viridiplantae > Streptophyta > Magnoliopsida > Dipsacales > Adoxaceae > Sambucus > Sambucus nigra. The sequence goes on from OX422222.1 coordinate 293,359,514, forward strand.
TATGATTAAATATACGACAGTTTCGATAATCAAGTTGGGACGCGCGTGTTAGTCGTGTTAGGACCCAATTTAATGGAATTATGAGTAACTTATTTTCATATCATCCGTATGGTCATTTTTGAGTGCGCCAACGTGTTCGGAAGGGTCGAGATAGTTAGAAAACACTAGTCGGGGGTTTAGTTTGGGTCGCGGGGCATTTTAGGCCAAACCGGCAGCCCAAGAGGGTATTTTAGTCATTTTGACTTTTTGAGGAATTATAATCCATGAATTTTAGACTTAATATATCAGCCAACACTTAGGACTCTTAGGGTTATCACAACCAAAAATCACCAAAGACAGTTAAAGTGGAAGAGAGGGAAGTTCCCAAAGGAGAAACCACCATTTAGAGGCTTTTCCACCATCGTCACCACAACCGGATAGATCGGAAAGAGAGAATCACTCCCATATCATTTGCTTCAAAGGATCAGAATCTTCATTCACAGGCAAGTGATTCAACTTGCAATAATTCAGTGCATATATCATCCATGTTGGTTTAGAATTGGAGAATAGCCTTGAAAAATAATGAATGGATGGATTTGAAGAATAAAATCGTAATCTGGGTAGGTTTTTCATGTAGTTTAACTTCTGGGAATATAGCAGCCACAAAATTATGATCCATGGGTAGAGAATTATGAAATTATATTGATTTATATTATGTTCTTGAAGAAAATAGGAGAACTAGGGTTTTTATGAAAATTATATGATTTGATCCAAGAAATTGATTTCCCATTATGATTTGATGATTCTAAAATGTTGGAAGTTATGTATTTTTGTTGGTATGATGTTAGGAATAAATATTCGGGAGTATGGGACATTATAGTAGAGTATCTGAGGGTTAAGTTTGATGAAACCGGTAGGCCAAATTATGCAGATTCGCAATACCTGTTTGATCGATCGATCGATCGACTGGATCGATCGATCTACCCTTTTCATCGATCGATCGACTCCTCCTGATTTTTGTCTATTTTTTTCCTTTAAGGTTCGGCGAATCCCAATCTTGTAAGAACTATTAAGGGGTTTAATCGAATATTGGGGGGACTTGGTTAAGGTCAGTAGGGTTGCAGTTAATGCCTGGAATATGTTATACATTATGGAATTGAATGGAATATTTTTGAGTGTTTACCGGGTGAGGTACGGTTAGAAGTTTCATAAAATTAGGATTTAAAGTGAAAAAATGTTAATTTAAGGTTAGGACCCGTAGAAGATGGACTTGGGATTACTGAAATAGCCTTAGATACTAGTGGGAGACTTAGTAACCTTATGAGGTAGGTTTAAGTATTCGAACTCGTACGACGAGAGTTATTGCGCTAAACATATTACTTAGAATATTGGGGACGACACTATGATACGTATGAGACTTAAGATATAGGGCTGGTGTATACATATATTAATGTGATGATTACCTAAGTTGTGTGATTACTTAGTAGCTGGATTATTGTGTGTATGACACACCTACCATACTTGCTATCACGGGAGGTTGATTTTCAAAAAAGGACCATCTTATCTTTGTATGCCTTCGGGGGGATTTAGATTGGTACTTTAAGGACATAGGACTGTTAATGACTTATTTGTGAGTTGATAAGTTAGCTGATCATGTGAGCATAGGTATGTGCGTGACCCATGGGTATGTGAACTATGTTCGCCTCCAATATGTATGGATTGTATTGATACAGTTCCTGAGTGATTCGGAACGTGTGACCCTTATGTATGTGATGTACCGGGATTCGATAGCAGAGTATGCGTGCACCACATCTTAGACTAGGGGTGACATATATATATTTATGTACATAGAGTGATTTATATATGTACTTGTGACTGGTTCACTATTGCTTAGTTGATGCAAATAACTAAGATATTTAAATGAGTTAAAAATGTGAGAATGTATATAACACATGAGATATGTAATTTGATTAAAATAAATGTGAGATATAAGTATGACATACTTGGGTAATACAAGTAGACACCCTATATTAGAATGTGAAAACATGAATTAGTACGGACTAGTTAGATAGTGGCATAACTAGGATGGGTTAAGGGTATACGTTAGGCATGCACATTAGTTTAGGGGTGAGAAACTCATGTGAGAGTACGCAACTAACATGTATATAATATTTACTGTTTAATGCAATTAAACACTTGCTGTTTTTAAACTATTTTCACCTCGGGCTCTTACCCGTTTTTCTCCAAATCTATTTTTTTTATACAAAAAACCTTTTAGGTGCCCAGCCACAGGGACGCCAAACATAGGAGTTCCATTCTAATGACGTGTTGTAGCTACTAAGGAAGCTACAGGATCTCAGTATTAGACGCCTCCACATTTATCTTTGGTTCCTTCAGATTCATTCATATCAGTTAGGGCATGTTGCCCATTCTTATCTAGAGATTGTATATCCATACTTTCATTATTTCAGATGTTGGTTTATTTATTCAGACTCTTGTTTTGGGATTTTATTTACTCTGGTATTATTATTATTATTATTATTGGAGTGTTTACTCCAGACTCAGTTTATTTTATTTCGTTGGTTATTCATATGAGATTTATTATGCGATTGATGGATGATGATTTAATCACTTGGTTAATTGTTAATTTAATTATTAAAATTTGGCATCTCTCTATTTAAATATTAGGTGGCTAGTAATTAATTAAATGTTTTCAACAGTGATGCTAAGACTGAACCAACTTGATATTATGTATTAATCGAATAAGGGAGTAGCTACCCGATATTTAATTAGTCGGGGTGTCACAGGTGGTATTAGAGCATCAGGTTCTAGTGTCCTTTAGGATCTGTGCGGCTTATTATGCTTCCAGCGTAGCTTTCTTTGATATAGAGCCCTATATTTAGGATTGTTGATTTCTTTGGTGAGATTTCGTTCTCCTGCTCTAATGTATATGATAGTGAATCTCATTTGCATTCGGGTGTGTTCGTGTGCCGAACCTTGTAATAAGTCATGCGAGGGCAGTTGGGAGGACAACAGAAGGCAAAGCTCAATTGAGGTTATAGGGTATATTCAAGAATGATGACCGTAGTTGAGGTCACCCCTATTATGGCACGGAAAGTTAGAATGGTAAAGGCGGTTAGGACACAACATATGACTTCCAGGTACCGCTATAGTATAAAGTTGAGTCAAATTAGACTCACCCAACGAGGTTAGATTGGGAGAAAGTCAGACGAAACATTAAAGAGAACCAGCAGTGGAAACTCTAGGAATGCAGAGATCGTGCGTGTTAGCCAACGAAGGAAAAATATCCAAAGGCTTGGGCATATGTCGGAGTGTGGGGGGAAGTGAAATTTGGGGTAAAAAATTTCTTGGTCCGTTGAGAAAAAGTTATAATGATAGGAGTCTATCACCACACCTATTAGTGAAATGTTATGTCAATGGAAGGATATTAAGTACAGTTTAACCGCAAGTTCCTTCATCAGATGCTCAGGATAAGACGCGAACGTTTTTCTGAACTCACACCAGAGGGTCGGACAAAGGTCCCTTTGCGAAAAGGAATTTAATTAGTTAGCGAATATTGCACCGGATGAATTAGGTACATTGGAGAAGAGGATTTTAAAGTGGGAAATTAACTCATAAGAAGAATTGCTATCACTTCTGGGAAATTTTGCTCGGGTGGTCAGTACAGAAGATAACAATGTCTCATTTTGTCAATATGGATGTCAACGCTTCCTTGTGTGGGGAGCTATAAGAATCGAGGAATTTAGTCAGAAAGTCAGACTGGGTGAAACGGTGTTAGTGAAGCACCACAAGGGGGATACCTGTCAAGGGACTCATTTAAATGATTCGATTGGCTGAATTTTTATCGAGGGATGGTGAATTCAGTAAGGTCTGTTGAAGTTAGTAGCTTATTCCTTAGGGCCAACAAAGCAAAGGGAACAATGGGGGTAGCCATCAGAGTCGAGACTACCAAAGTCCGAGAGAAGGACGGCCCTAACATGATCAGTATGACCCGAGATAAGTGGACTATGTGTAGAGGCATTTTGGGGGAAAGTAAAACCCCATGTGTTAAATTTTCTCGAAGTGAGTAAAGGGATAAGGGTATGGTGGCTAATAAGGGCAATAGTTATTATAATTTTTGATTTGGTTCGGATAGGTGTGTTATGTCAAAGGACCATTTAAGAAGCCAGGGCGATTGGCAAGGTAGAAGTATGAGTTTTATCCTCAGAAGACGAGGCGTATTGTATGTGACACGAATGAGTCACTACATTTTTATTATTGCTAGATTCGCATGTGAGACGAGTTTAGTGAGAATATCGACGACGCTATTATTATATGAATATTTTCCCTGGTATAGCGGGGTTACCTTTAGTGATATCCACGGAGGATGAATGGGTGCAACGATAGTGATATATACTTTATTGAAATTACTCGTTTTAGTGATGTGTTATACGAGTATGATATGATCCTGATTATGGTTTTATAGTAATGATTACACCGATAGTGTGCGTATAATGCAAGTCTATCAGGGTTACTACCTCAGTGTAGGATGTTTTGTTATGACGAAACCTCACTTGCAAGAGGGTCAGGCTTGCATATATATATACTAGGTTATGCCCGTGCCTGAAGGCACGACGCAAATATTTGAAAGTGTACGATCCATATGTCGTATTTAGTTCGCAACAGATAAACTATTTTTTAAATAACCAATTAGTTTTTAAAAAAATGAAAAGTTTTGGAAGGTTTTTACATACGTACACCGTAATACGAACCTATTATGTCAAAAAAAAAATTATAACACATAATTGTAAACAATTTAATAAATTATCCAAAATTATCTGATGTTTTAAATCGTGTATAATTCATGTCAAACTTATTACAATTTAAAATTTTTGAGATAAATTCTTGTGGAAAATGAAATAATAATCACTAACAACGCGTGCTAATTGATATAATGATAACACCTACAAAATGTACTATTAGAACAGCTATAGGACTTAAAATAGAGAATATTCAATTTAATTAAAGTAAAATAACATTTCAATTATGCATATATGTGGCCTTAGACTAAATAGATATGTCATTGTTATATATAGAGAGCAGGGGATGGGTTTGTGCCACGATGAATCCTTGGTACCATAATAACAAATTTATTAAACACCTTAAACTCATGAGCATATTCAATTTGCAATCTACTATTTCCCTTCTCAAATTTCCATCATGAGAGGTGCCTCCAACAATAGATAATAGTACTCGAATTGAATTAAAGTTGAATCTGCAAAAAAGAAAAGAAAACAAACATAATTAGATCAACATAATTAGCTAAAGGAGTAAAGATTAAATCAAACATAATTAAGATTTAATAAATGAATAATATAATAACATAAACTTAACTATTCAAATATTAGGACAACTATACAACTGTTTTGAGTTGTTAGAACATAAAACTTGAGGATACACTGTTTGAGTTGTTAGAAATAAATATTCAAATGACTCGACAATCATATAACTAAAGATCCCATGTTATTACTTTCAAATAAGGACAACAGTACCCACAAATGGAATAAAAAATTAAAAAACAAAAAAGTTATTCAATCCAACTAATAAAAGTGATGATAAAAAACATACCAATATAATAAAATGTTTGAGTTGATTCATAAATTTGATGTTGCATCTCAGTAATGACTAAAATCAAATCCATATCTTCTCATACTTAGACAATCCTACTTGTCTTATAGTGGACCTGCTCAAATTTAAAGAACCGCACATGCCTAAAAAAAATTAAGATTTGAAAAATAACCCTTAAAAATTCAATATCTAAAAAATTCAAGATATGAAAAATACTTGTCGGAGAGTTAAGGATCTCGGCTAAATACCTCATAATCCATTGTCAAATCTTTAAAATCAAACAATATAAACCCGGATCTAAAAACGAATTCAAATATATAGAACAAAAACCATATATCAGATCTATATAAGAAACGAATAAAAAAAGTTGTAGATCAGGGGGCGAGGGTCGTGGCCGCACTTGTCATTTCCAGTCCGGTGAAACCCTTATTGTTAACTCCATTTTCTCCAAGTAATTAACAGACATGCAGAAGCTCAATGGACATATGTAAAGATTACTTAAAGAATGTAAATAAGTGATTTCAATAATGCCAAAAATCATCAAAAATGCAAAAACTCGTATTTCCCATCCCACCTCAGTTTCAAGAGAACCCACTGGTATGGAAGTTTTTGAAAATCCAAAACTAATCACTGTCAGACTCATTAAAATTCAATAATTAATAAGAAACAGGGTCAGTTTTTAAGATACACCTTAAGAAACTGATCATGACAACAATCCTCAAGAAACTCATGAAACAGATCTAAAAAATATAAAGCTCACCTCAGATTCACCAATCTCAAAACTACATCAGCTTGCCAGGAAGATTCCACCACTCAGGCCCACCAAATGATTAAGAAAATACATCACCATCTGGACGTGAAACTGAAATATCAGATCTATAATCTCAAGTAGAAGTTAGAACATAAACTGAAATAATGGCCAAGATATGATTTAAATAATAAAAAAAAGGTTGATCGTGTTTGAGGAGTGAGGGTACATTTTGAAAGAACCATGTGAGTTCCACACTTTCAAAGCCATAGAGTTCTAGATCTGGAAATCAAGAGAAATAGAGAGAACCGGAAATGGGCAGAACTTCGTATGATTAAGCATTGACAAATTATAGAAAGTGAGTTCCACACTTTCAAAGCCATAGAGTTCCACACTTTCATCTCCACTTCGTATGATTAAGCTATATTTCCATTTTGAAAGATCCACTTCTTTGAAGCCAGAAATAGAGTTCCACACTTTCAAAGCTTCATATGATTAAGCATTGACAGATTATAGAAGTGGATCTTCAAAGTTTATGAAATGGGAGGGGCTTCAAAGAAGGGTATAACGGGAAAATGATGGGTTAAGAGAGAGAAGCGGGTTGGCAGCTGCGAATATGATTTTCAAACTAAAGTAACTTTCACAAGCTCCTCGAGTCCCGGGTATTTAGACAGCTGAGATATGGGTCATTTAGTTGACAGATTTCTGTGGTATGGGTCATTTGGGTGAGGGTGACAGATTTCTGTGGTAGGTATACGGATGGGGTAGAATGAATTAAAGTAGTATGCCACTCTACGATTGTGAGTCCCCATTGATGTTTGAATGATTCTCAACCATCGTCTCTTACCCTTTGGTTCCAACCGAACAACTGTAACGAATGACTGTAAGAATCAACAATGCAAGGAGGATGAACAATGAGGGGATACCGTGGATTTAAGAGAGAGAGAGAGAGATCTGTACGCAATGAGAGAGAGCGCTACGAACTGTTGATTATAGAGAGAGAGGTCCTGCGTAGGTATAGAAAGGGTGAGGCTGTTTAAGGGGAGTGGGTGTGTAAGGGAGTAGGTGGGCGTGTAAGAGGAGTGGGGAAATGTGAGAGTCTTCCTTTGACAGAGAGGTGAGTGGCTCGAGGCACTTGAAACAAACACCCAAAATTTAAAATCGTGGGTATAAACTGGACACATGGACTAAGCTTATACATTTTGTATATGAAGGTGTATGATGTGGCTATATGATGTGGCAATAATTGTATGACATGTCAAAAAGACCCTCCTGCTTTATTATATATATATATATATATATTATAGAGACTTCGAAAGGAATAATGGTCTCAAGATATTTGATCCCGGTATGTGTAAGGACTTTATTGATATGATTCGGAGTGTATTGGGTTTACTATTCAACGGAAATATTTAGCTTGTTATTATGTTTAACGCTCAGGACTTGGTAATAGGAAGAGCGCATTACTATATCACCCCTTTAGAGACGTGACAGTTAAGACTCATAGTTGTATGGCTTGGGACAGGATTTTGAGAGCCCCGGTTATATGTGAAAGATGTTTATATAATGTGACTACCACCAATGTTAAATGACAGTGTCTTTCGAGGAAGTTCCTTGTTTAAGTGTAATTGCAGAAGGAGATGTAACATTTGTGTTAAGAGACGGGAAAATAAGGGTACATGTTATGGATTGAGGGCCTAACGAACTTCGATGATCGAAAATGATGGGTAGTAGTGTATCATGGGGGGTTCCTTGTTTGTATTTCACTATGCGAGACATCCCACGCATGAAACTTAGCGTAAGGTTAGAAGTAGGGAGATGTTTGGACATTCATCCATGAGTTCGGTACATGAGTCGTTATAGAAGTAAGTAGTTATAATTATATGTTGAAAGTTACATTACGATATAAGGCTAGTGGAGCCAGTTGTGTGGTGAGGAGGTATTGAAAATTTTATTTTATCACGGCGGGTTGAAGGGTGGAATGATGTTGAGGAGGAATTACAATTTCATATCCAGAGTTGATTGAGAAATGCCTAAGTGGTATAGCCACGTTACGAGGGTCAATAGAGAGTTTGGAGTATGTACGAAGCATATATGACGTTTAAACCAGTATGCACGGTTTATAAGGGGTGTAGACACCCTGGTTTGCTGATGTCAAAATCGTCGGGAAAAGAGACATGAAAATTGATGGGTGAAATTTATGCTTGGGATATTAATATGACAAAATGGAAGTGGTAGTGTGGATTAAGCGTCGTAAGAGAAAGACGAGAATCCATATATTCATGTGCAATCAGAGTAGCATGTCTGAACTTGGTTGAAAGGCAGTGGGAAATCTTTTAAGAAAGGGGTATACCTTGCGAAGACACATATTTAACTTTTATGGACAATTTGGAGCGGAGTTCTACCCAATCTAATGTTGAGAGGGACTTACGCATAAATAGAATGATGATGTCAATAAGGTATAAAGAGTCCAGAAGGGCACATCGTAACGTAAAGTGCACGGGTCAAAACTTTTGGTATATACCGAGGGAAGAAGAGGATTATTAAGTACCACTTAATGGGAAGAATTATAAGTGAAAGTCGGTGTTGAGCGGGACATAGTAAGTAGTAAATCGGTTGGAGTAAGATGATCAGATAGAAATTTCGTATCAAACCGACGATTCCAATAGTGGAAGAGTCAAGTTAGTGACTTTCTTTGATGGGTTGCCAACCTCAAAATAAGTCATGAGTCCCTTCGAATGTGAGCAACATATTGACCAAAAGGAAAGTAATTGTTACACCTTTGGGTGATTTACGCCATTAGATAGTGTGACCTAGTCTGTCTTTAAAAAGGAGGATCGCACTGGTACGTGGTCCTGCCCAGCATTGTTCTAAACTAGAATGAGATCCTTAAACCCCACCTTCAATATGAAATTTCAAGAAGTAGTGGGGATATTGTTTCGTCTTGAGGAGGGTGTATCACCTATAACCGAGGAGTAAATGCAAGGTGATTAATAATTGTGGAATTGTATGAAAGAAATTTTGGACTCATTGCGATAATTTCATTTCCACAACGGGTATAGCTAGTAAGTGAAGTAAAATACGATAATGGCGAGAGAATATTACCTAATGGTAGAGTTGTGTGAAAGAACCAGTAGATATTTATCGTGGACAAGATGTTTATGGAGGTTTTCTATGGACAAACCTTACTATTTTCCTCTGGATGTGTAGAGGTGAGTGGATAATTAGAGTTTTGGATTTGTAAGGAGTTAGAGTCCGATGACTATAATAGGATAACCACAAACCGTCTTAGGTGACTTTTGCCCTTTTATAAAAGTAACACCACCGTGAACAGAGATTCGAAGAACGGACAAAATTGACAGATGTTGAAGTTGCAAGGTTATATGTTCTTAGTTTAATTCGTGGAATACACACACGCAATCCAATTTAAAATTAGCTAAGAAGAGATATTCTCCAATTTTAAATTATGTAGCAGATTCACAAGTTCGCAAGAACAAATTTCAATTAAAGCAATGAGATTGATAACTAGGTTAATTAAAATAAAATTATTCCAATTTTATCCATTTTATCCTAAGCATACATCTAGGTGATTTAATAAAGTAAAATGCGAAAATCCCAACCACAGCACGCCAATGTACGAGGAAAACCCAAATTGGAAAAATCTCGGACGAGTGGGCCTAGACAAAATCCACTACAAAATATATTTTATAAGAGACTCAAAAGACTTACAGACATTGACTCACTCAAGACATTCTTATGCCATCCTCGACCTCCGAATTTGTAGTACGCGAAGCTCCAACATGTTGCTCGACACTCCTCGTGTCGTGTTATCCACCGAATCCCAAAACCACCATCTCCACTAAGCTTGAATGCAGAGATCCACCGCAAACTTGCTTGTTGAATGTCAAGTTCATTGAAGGGGTTTTGTTTCAAAAGTTGAAAATGGTGTTGGATGTTGATTTTAGGAAAGAGAGGGAAGTTAGGAAAAATGCTCTCAAGAGAATATTGAACTTCCTTAGCTTTAGAAACTCATTTTCGTCCATATAATATAACTGAAAAAGTAGTGGACCAAAACAGTTGTGGGAAAATAACTGCTGAAAAATAAGTTAAAAAAATCAGATCTGGCAGAACTCGTTCGAACGAGGTCGTACGAACAATATGCCGTTCGAACGAGTTATCTGACGGAGTTCCAGTATCGAATTAGATAGGTCGTTAGAAATCTCATTCGAACAAGATCGTTCGAACGACATTTCTAATGAACTTCTAACGAGTTTCCAGTATATGCTGGGGAATGTCGTTAGATCCAAGTCGTTCGAACGACCCGGAGAAAACTTCGAACGAGTTTATTGTTTCTTAAAAAAACTGTTCAAATTAATTTCAAAAGAAGTTCTTTATGAAAATTGATTATTTACGAACATTACTCTATATGAAAATTTCTCATTTATAAAAAGTACTCCAACACATAAAATTGCTTTTGGTCATATACCTTTTAGAATAGCGAACATGGCGTGCATATTTATGTTGCGTGAACCTTGGATGCAATGCTCGAATCTTTACGTTGTATGATGCTTGATGAGGAATGACCCAAAATTATTTTGTCCAATGGAATGTAGCCAATAAAACAAATGACTCGATTGGAAATTTGTCCTTACAAATCTCCCCTTTTGGCTATTCTGGAACAAAACAGAATTAATAAAAAATTAATAAAAATACTGAATTTGCTAAGCAAGTCGTCAAGCCGATTCTAAAGCCCATCCCAAAAACCAAAAAAAAGATAGACTCAGTGACACAACTGACGATGCTACAAGAGAGTAGGAGATGTATCCTACACACATGAAACAAAAAATTCATAAACGCACGGGGAAGTAGAGAACGTAACATATATATAACAATGTGTTAGCATAGGTTGTGAATAGTAAATGTACTTCCCGTAAACTATGCATATGTTGAATATTAAGAAATTAACTCCCCCTAAATTATAACATCCCATTAATTAATACAACTCCCCCTAAATATGAATTCTTCTTCTAAATTTGAGTTCCTCTTAATTAATGTTTCTCCCCCTTTTTGTTCGAAAAAGACAAAGGGATAAATGCCCCGCATGTGAAATGAGAATAGAGAGAACAATAGGGAATAAACCAATAAATATGAAGAAATAATAGTGACAAAGGAAATAACATGAGGATGCATTAATCAATAAGGGAAATGCCAAATATTCAAGGTGCATACATCATAAGGAAAAAGAAAGCCAAACCAAAGGAAACAATAAAAGAAATAAAATATCTACTCATCCTCACAAGTACATGAAAACAAGAAATTAACAACAAAGTACATCAAGGGGCAAGAGCATCATGTGGAGAATCATCGGGAAGAGAGCCGGAGCCGAAACTGGATGAGCCTGCACCGCGGTGCATCTCCATATGGCGAATGGCATCAAGGTGCTCTAACAGAAGAGAGTCCCGACGGGCCTGGGCTTCATCTCGGCGTGCTTGAGCCTCCTCCCGACGAGCTTGTGCCTCGCAATCCTGCTGCATAGAAACTAATAGCTCTTGCAAAAGCGCCCTGTATTGATGTCTATCCTATTAAATCTGTTCAACCTGAGAATGAACAAAAAAAATATTCTCTGACTCGATGGGTGCGGGAGCATAGGAAGATGAGGGGCGATGGATAGGGCTAGAGGGTGCAGGACGACTAGGGGTAGGGTGAGTGGAAGTGGCGGAGTGAGAGGAGGTGGAAGGAGTAAGGTGAGGGGTATTGGGGGAAAATGACCAAGAGACCGGCTGAACAAGGACATGTCGATGGTTTGATATTTGGCGACTGGGACATCGGTGGAAAGGCGGGGGCAACCGGCGATAAGACAAAAACGGGTAATGATAGCCACAAATGGGAGGGCTTGGCGAGTGGGATTGGAAGGGAGGATCCTAATTGTCCGAATGACACTAAAGATGAAGGCGGGGAGGTCTATATGAGCCCTAATGCTAATGGCAAACATAAGGTCCACGTGCATTTTGGTTATTTGGGTTGTGTTCGCACGTGGAATAAGACAAGCACACACGATCCAATTAAGGACCATAAAATCAGGATGTAAGTGTTTGTGGAAGATTGTGATAGTGCCGAGAGGGAGGAACCTAAACATGGTGGTTATAACGAGGGAAGGGTTCGGACGAGTATTGGATGTCCAAGGGAAGGAGGGATTATTGACCCTAGGTAAGGGCATGAGTTGAGCAATGGATTCGGGAGAGATAATAATCTCCCTACCGCGCACTCGAGAATAAATGTGATTATCCTTATCATGCATCCCAAAATAAAATTCCCGAATGAGGTCGGGAAAAATAGTGTCCGTGAGTGAGAATAGGGGGTCCCACCCTATCTCAGAAATCCACGAATGCATAGTGGTGCCGTGGAGGGATTGGAGATTAATAATTTTCTCCCAAAAAATAAAGCATGTAGAAAAACCTTGTGTGTGATATAGAGTGTGTGCGGAGAGTGACGCCCAATGCAGCCTAAGGTCAGGTATAGCGGCATTAGCATTGGAGTCCTCATCAGAGGAAGATGAGCGTTCCTCGGGAGAGTCGCGAATGCGACGTGGGCGACGGTTACGGGCCATAATAAACAAGAATGATACCAGAACCTATCCGAACAAAATTCCAACCAAACCACCAATCACACCAACAATCCAACCACCAATCAGTAATAAGCCCATCCGCCGTTAGGGAAAAAATAAAAAAATAAAAAATTAGTTAAGATAAATTCCATGAAATTAAAAAAAAATGAGAAAAACTGATAATATCATGGAATAAAGCTTAACCAGGGGCAACACACACAAAATCAGATAAAATAAAATGGCCCCAAAGTATATATATATATATATATATATATATATATATATATATATATATATATATATATATATATATATATATATAGAGAGAGAGAGAGAGAGAGAGAGAGAGAATAAATCAGGAAGAATGTATGTATGATATTCTTGCTCTTTTATGCATGATATTTTTTTCTTCTTATGTATGATATTTCATGTGTTGTATGGGTGCATAGCATACATACACATGCATGCATAGCATACATACATGCATACATACATACATACATACATACATACATACATACATACATACATACATGCATACATAACAAATGGGCTGGGCTAATGGGTTGGGCTTTTAATTGGGCTGGGCTAAAAAAATGAGTTGGGCTTTTAATTGGGCTGGGCAAAAAAATTGGGTTGGGCTTTTAATTGGGCTGGGCTAAAAAATTGGGCTGGGCTTTTATTTGGGATGGGCTAAAAAAATGGCCTGGGCTTTTAATTGGGTCGGGCCCAAAATAGTGGGTTGGGCTTTTATTTGGGTTGGGCTAAATCGTGCCATAGGCACGGGCATGGGCTAGTGTGTGTGTGTGTGTATATATATATATATATATAGAGAGAGAGAGAGAGAGAGATAAATATATATAAATGGAGAGCAGAATAAAAAATTGTACCTAGAAGGGAAGAGGGAGACTGCAAACTGCAAATCGACAGAGCAGAGGGGTGGATGAAATGATGTGAATGAAGGAGGTGAAGGGAGGTGAAATCGTGGGAAAATGAGAGAGTATGGGAGAGATAGGGATAGTGGATAATGGGTTAAGGGATAAAGGGATAGTGGAAGAGAGTTGCGAAAGTGTTGGGGGAAGTGGGAACATGGGAAAACGTGGAGAGAAATAAGGGGAAGGCTGAGGCGGCAGTTTTTGGGGAAGAGAAATCGCACATTTTAAACCCAGGTCATTCGAACGAATAATATCGTTCGAACGAGGTATTTCGAATAAAGTTCCAGTAGCGGATTGGGAATTTCATTAGATATATCGTTAGAAGTTCGTTCGAACACATGATGTCGTTCGAACGACATTTCGAATGAAGTTCCAGAATGGGGTTTAAAATTTTCGTTAGAAATCTCGTTCGAACGAGAATTTCTGACGAAAATCAATATTTTTTAAATAAAAATAAAATAAAATAGGGTTAAAAAATAGAATAATAACAGGAATTGGGAAGGCTAGAAAGATGTCAAAATGTGGTTTTTACTAGTCCTAGCTTGTGTCAACATATCCAAATGGTGGGAGCGAGAATGTAGGGGTGTGAACACTACGAGTGAGATTTTTTAGCCACAAAAATGTACAAGTGCAGAATGCCAAAAAATATATAAGCGCAATATTCACTCACATTAGCCTTGTATCAAAGAGGAAATATTATTGAACACTTAAACACGAATACGACAAGCATACAAAATAAATGATTCTCTCGCCAATAATGTCACAATGAGAAAGCAATGAATCGATTAAATGTGCATGCCCATTGATCTTCAACTTATATCTCCCATGAGCAACAATAGATTGAGACTATTCTTTTTGAAGAATCAATCAAGCTAATTCTTTTGGCCTTGGCATTATATATCATTTTCAATGCTTCTATTTAGGCACACAATCGAGAATGCAAATGGAGGCTTTTCACGCAAAAACTTTATGTTTTTCGCAGCCCGAGTCCATCGCTAGAAACAGAAACCAACCGGAAGAATATAATCATTTTTCTTTCAATCCGGGCAACGGATGATCATGCACAATTTCGATTGCTTATAACAGATGTGACAGGATTGAGAAGACAACACCAAATCTCACTTTGCAAGTACAATGTGAACAAGATATCCGCAATATTTCGTGAACGGTGTGTGCAAAAGGCAAAGGTGTGAGGAAATCACAAATATATATATCATAAAAGAGCATTTTTGTGCACAAGATAAACAAGGTCTGGATTAACTACTCATCGAAGGCCACGTGGACATGGAAAATGATAGGGATCTGAATACATCGAGCACAAAGCCATATGGACAAAAAATTTTGAATGCTTTTCTAACCATTCCCCTTTTTCCTTGAAAATAAAAGAAAATTATATTTGAGATTTTGAATAAAATATATACAAAAGAAATCTAGTTCATAGGTATATAAATATACAAGAGAAATAACCTAAAATAGATAGACGACTTCGATCTCAATCAATTGAGCAAACCCCAATTGATTTCCTAAGGTTTTCAAACCTAAGTGCATTTAGAGGTTTAGTAAATATATCGGCCAATTGTTGATCGGTAGGAACGAAGCTTAGAGAGACAATTTTCTCTTCAACCAAGTCACGAATGAAATGTTCACAGATCCTAATATGCATGGTTCTAGAGTGTTGAACGGGATTATGGGAAATGTGAATGGCACTAGTATTGTCACAATAAATAGTCATAGTGCCTTGAGAGATACCGTAATCTTCCAACATTTGTTTCATCCAAATGAGTTGAGTGCAACAACTCTCGGCGGCAATGTATTCGGCCTCCGTCGTGGACAAATAAATAAAAATTTGTTTCTTGCTCATCCATGAGACAAGTGCACTTCTAAAATATAAACACCCGCGAGATGTACTTTTACATCCATCAACATCTCCTGCCCAATCGGCGTCCGAATAGGCCGATAGACAATCATTTGTGTCGAAGGAATACCAAATTCCAAAAGACAGGATCCCACTCACATATTTGATAATACGTTTAATAGAAAGTAAATGAGACTCTTTTGGGGTGACTTGATAACGGGAACTAACTCCTACACTAAAAGAAATATTCGGACGACTAGCGGTTAGGTAAAGTAAACTACCTATCATACTTCTAAAAAGTGTGTGCTCTACATCCTTTCCTTCGGTATCCTTACTAAGTTTAATAGATGAACTCATAGGAGTGCATGCATGTTTAGCGGATTCGAGTTTAAATTTCTTTACAAGGTCTTTAGCATACTTAGATTGGGACAAAAATATCCCACTATCGAGTTGACGAACTTGAAGACCTAGAAAGAAAGTAAGTTCACCTACCAACTCATCTCAAATTCATTGTGCATTTCTTTTGAAAAAATTTGAGTATGTTTATCACACATAGACCCAAACACTATGTCATCGACATATACTTGAGCAACTAGGATACTTTTTTCATCACGGTGAACGAAAAGTGTCATATCTACTCCCCCTCTCAAAAAGCCACGAAAAAGGAGATAAGAGGTGAGTCTTTCATACCAAGCACGGGGTTCTTGTTTCAAGCCATATAGCGCTTTCTTTAGAAAGAATACATGATTAGGATGTTTTGGGTCTTCAAACCCTTTCGGTTATTCAATATACACTTCTTCTTGAATAATACCATTTAAAAAGGCACTTTTTACATCCATTTGATACAATTTAAATTGGAGGTGACATGCTATGGCGAGTAAAAGGTGAACCGATTCTAACCTAGCAACATGAGAAAAAGTTTCTTCAAAGTCAACACCTTCTATTTGGGTGTATCCTTGTGCAACCAATCTAGATTTATTACGAACAATGACACCATTTTCATCCATTTTATTTTTGAAAATCCATTTGGTGCCAATGACATTTGTATTAGATTGCCTAGGGACTAATTCCCAAACATCATTTTTCTTAAATTAAAACAGTTCTTCTTGCATAGCATTAATCCAATGTTCATCTTTTAATGCTTCTTTAAAGTTTTTAGGTCCAATTTTAGAGGTATAGCATAGATATGTAACTTCATTTTCTAATTGCACCCTAGTCTTGACACGTACCTCGGGATCTCCTATAATTTTTAAAGTGTCATGACTTTTACGCACCCAAGGAGTAGGATCTTTTTTCTCTGTAGTTGGAACAACCAAGTCATTTTGAGATTCAATACTTTCAACATTTGACACAACATCACACTCACATGACAAATCTTCTTCGTTATCAATTGATGTGGTCGGAGCATCATCTCTAATGACAGCATTAATTGATTCCATGACTTTAGATCTACTTAAGTTGAATACTCTAAAGGCTCTACTATTTTGAGAATACCCTAGGAATATACCTTCATCACTCCTTGAGTCAAATTTGCCTAGAAGTTCTCTATCTCGAAGAATATAGCACGGACTACCAAAAACTCTAAAGTAGGACAAATTAGGTTTCTTACCCATCCACAATTCATATGGTGTTTTGTTAGTGTTAGGATGCAAATAAACCCTATTTACAGTGTGACATGAGGTGTTAACCGCTTCGGCCCAAAACCTACGGGGCACATTTCTTTCTAGGAGCATAGATCTTGCCATTTCTTGGATCGTTCGATTTTTTCTTTCAACTATACCATTTTGTTTTGGATTTCGAACGACTGAGAATTCATGTTTAATTCCTATTTCATCATAAAAGGCATTCACACCGGATTCCTTGAATTCGGTTCCATTATCACTCCTAAAGTGGTTTATGGTAACACCGTGTTGATTTTGAAGAGTTCTACACTTAACAGTAAGAAAATCAACTGTCTCAGATTTTTCTCTTAGAAAGCCTACAATAGAGTACCTAGAAAAATCATCCACCATTACTAAGATATATCTTTTCTACCTATGCTCTCGATACGAGTGGGACCCATAAGGTCTATGTGTTTCAATTCTAAGATACGAGAGGTTGTTATATAGTTTAACTTCTTATGAGGACTCTTAATTTGCTTTCCTAATTAACACGACCCGCAAATGGTGGAGGTTGGCTTTCCTAGTGGTGGTAAGCCTAAAACTAGCTCTTTTCTCACTAATCTATCAAGATCTCTAAAGTTTACACGACCTAATATTTGATGCCAAAGATTGGCAGATGAGGATTTTGCACTATTGCAAACTAAAGATGATTTAGGAATAAATTCATAGCAATTGTCACTAGTTCTAACACCTTGTAAAATAGATTCACCCGACTGATCATATACGGTGCACTCCAATTGACTAAATTTCACATCAATATTATCATCACATAGTTGGCTAATACTTATCAAATTAGCCTTGAGACCATCAACATAAAGGACATTTTCAAGTTTAGGAAACTCGGAGATTTCAGTAGATCCTCAACCCATGATTCAAGATTTTCTAACATCTCCAAAAGTGACTTTACCATCTTTATGGTTTTCAAGAGTGGTGAATAGAGATTTATCACCAGTCATATGTCTCGAACAACCACTATCAAAGTACCATTGAGAGGTATTTTGAGCCTTTAGTGCAACATGAGCAACAAAAGCTTTATTGGTATGATTTTTCTTAACCCAAGCTTGAGTTGTTTTGTTTCCTTTGTTGGCTCTAGTGTTATGATTATAATTATTTCCTTGGACTTTAGAAAACCTAAGAAACTCTTCCATTAGACCTTTAGAAGTATTGACTAGATACTCAACTTGACTCTTAAGACTAGCTAAGGAGTTATAGTGTTGTTTAGAATTTGTGAATTGAGAGTTCTTTCCAAACTTGTAGCAAAAATCTTTAAGATGACCCCGTTTGTGATAATATGTGCACACATAGGGTTGTTTTGGACCAGCTTTTAAAGGTTGCTTAGTAGGACTTATTTTAGAAACTTTAGATTTGGTAACAAACTTAGCTACTGGTTCGGGTTTGACTTTCAATGAATCTCCTTCTTCTTATCCTATACCCTTTCTCTCTTGATAACCTTTCTCCTTATATCCTAAAACAGGACCTAGAAATAATTTTCCCATTCTTCCTAAATTATCCTCGAGTGTGACTTTAACTTCACGAGAGGACTCGAGATCTTTTTCAAGTTGGGCAATTTTTTCTTCGAGAGATTTTCTAATCTCTAAAGACTCATTAAGATCTTTGTTGACACCTTGCAAGGAGATAATTAAGTCACATTTTTCTTTACCTGTCAAGATAAGTTTCTTAGAGAGAGATATCTTAATTGCCTCGAGTTAACTAACTAAAGCCTCCTTCTCCTTCAGGCCTTTCAACTCTTTTTCTAAAGCTAAGACTTTAAAGGTTAATCTTTTGTTAACTTTTTTAATGCGAAGAGATTCAGTGTAGAATTCAGAATAAGAAGATTGTAGTTCACTCTCATCTATTTTACTATCACTCTATTTTTCATCACTACTAGTAGAATGAGTAGAAATAACCTCAAGATTTTGCTCGACATTGTCAACATTAAGGTATGACACACTTGAATTACTAGCATGGCTTGCCATAAAGGTAGTGAAGTTATTTCTAGACGGGTTAGAGTCATCAGAGTCTTGAGACTCATTATCACTGTCACTTAGAGTAGCATTGTAAACTGCTTTTTCTTTGCCTTGTCTTTTAAGTTTTGTAGGGAACTCGAATGCTCTATGACCATGTCCCTCACATTCAAAGCATCTCTCTGAATCATCCTTTTTAAAGTTATCTTTGTTGAACTTCTTCAGATCCTGATTATTGAATTTTTTATTTCCTCCTTTGTTTTTGTTCTCAAATTTTGGTTTTTCAAATTTAGAGTTTTGCTTTTTAAACTTGGGAATTTTTTTAAAAATTTTAGCAAATAAGGCTATATCATCAGGATCTAGACCAGACTCATCAGAATCAGACACATCGACTTTCTTAACTTTTAAGGCAACACCTTTATCTTTGCTTTTGTTATCTTTAGGAAACATATCTAGTTCATAAGTTTGAAGATCACCAACAAGTTCTTCAAGTTTCAAAGTATTTAGATTTCCTAATGAATTAAGAACAGTAACTTTAGGAATGAACCGATTAGGAAGACATCTAAGAATTTTCTTAACAACATGATTTTCAAGTATTTTTTTCACCTAAGTTAAAGCAAGAGTTAACTATATCTGATAAATGAACATAAAACTCATCGAATGTTTCAGTTTCTTTCATGGTGATCGTTTCAAATTGAGTTGTTAAGTTTTGAAGCTTTAACAACACTAGTTCCCTCATGAGTAACTGGAGAATATTCCAAGCTTCCTTTGAAGTTTCGCAAGTCATTATACGACGAAATTCATCGGGGGACACGGCACCAAGTAAGGCATTTAATCCTTTAGAGTTAAAGTTACACCATTTTAGTTCTTCCTCACACCACTGTTCAACAGGAGTCAAAATAATTTCATCATTAACAACCATAGTAGGAGGGGACCATCCTCTTTCAACATTAACCCAAACACGTTCATCGATTGATTTAGAATAGATTTCATATGTGCTTTCCAATAGGTGTAATTAGTTCCATCAAACAAAGGTAGTCTATTCGACGAAAAACTATCCATATAACCTCCAGGATTCATCTAAATAACTTTTAGAGACTACCTATGATACCAATTTGAAGTTGCAAGGTTATATGTTCTTAGTTTAATTCGTGGAATACATACACGCAATCCAATTTAAAATTAGCTAAGAAGAGATATTCTCCAATTTTAAATTATGTAGCAGATTCACAAGTTCGCAAGAACAAATTTCAATTAAAGAAATGAGATTGATAACTAGGTTAATTAAAATAAAATTATTCCAATTTTATCCTAAGCATACATCTAGGTGATTTAATAAAGTAAAATGCGAAAATCCCAGCCACAACACGCCAATGTACAAGGAAAACCCAAATGGAAAAAACCTCGGACAGCTGGGCCTAGACAAAATCCACTACAAAATAGGTTTTACAAGAGACTCAAAAGACTTACAGACATTGACTCACTCAAGACATGCTTATGTCGTCCTCAACCTTCGAATTTGTAATACGCGAAGCTCCAACGCGTTGCTCGACACTCCTCATGTCACGGTATCCACCGAAGCCCAAAACCACCGTCTCCGCTAAGATTGAATGCAAAGATCCACCGCAAACTTGTTTGTTGAATGTCAAGTTGATTGAAGGGGTTTTGTTTCAAAAGTTGAAAATGGTGTTGGAGGTTGATTTTACCAAAGAGAGGGAAGTTATGAAAAATGCTCTCAAGAGAATATTGTACTTCCTTAGCTTTAGAAACTCATTTTCGTCCATATAATATAACTGAAAAAGTAGTGGACCAAAACAGCTGTGGGAAAATAACTGCTAAAAAATATGTTAAAAAATTCAGATCTGGCAGAACTCGTTCGAACGAGGTCGTTCGAACGGCATGTCGTTTGAACGAGTTATCTAACGGAGTTCCAGTATCGAATTAGATAGGTCATTAGAAATCTCGTTCGAACGAGATCGTTTGAACGACATTTCTAACGAACTTCTAACGAGTTTCCAGTATAGGGTGGGGAATGTCGTTAGATCCAGGTCGTTCGAACGACCTGGAGAAAACTTCGAACGAGTTTGCTGTTTTTTAAAAAAACTGTTCAAATTAATTTCAAAAGAAGTTTTTTATGAAAATTGATTATTTACAAACATTATTCTATATGAAAATTTCTCGTTTATAAAAAGTACTCCAACACATAAAATTGCTTTTGGTCATATACCTTTTAGAATAGCGAACATGGCGTGCATATTGATGTTGCGTGAACCTTGGATGCAATGCTCGAATCTTTACGTTGTATGATGCTTGATGAGTAATACCCCAAAATTGTTTTGTCCAACGAAATGTAGCTAATAAAAGAAATGACTCGATTGGAAATTAGTCCTTACAGATGTTCATATGGTTTCTCCCAGGATGGGAGTTTTGCGTTTAGATAAATGCGGGAGTTGATACGAAGTGAGGTGCAGCCTCCCAATAATATTAAATAATGCGACCAATGATATATAAGCTATTTTTATTCGAATGTTGTCTAATAAGAGCACAAGGTGAGGTGACTTTATTGAGTTGTGACCTTATAACTGATAAAGAGTCAAGAGTGTTAAATAAGCTTGTTGTGAAGCGGGGGCTATAGAGATCGAGCCTTACTTTGAAGTGGTTTTGAGTACTGGAGGTTACTTGTTTTTAGCAGTTATCCCTTACCTTTTCGAATTTCGGGATGAAATTTCGTTATTAGGGGGGAAGTATGTAATACCCCGTATTTTTATGGCTTTTAATTATGAGATTTATTAGATGAAATTGCTTTCAATTACGGGATTAATTAAATTAATTTGACATAATTAATTGGAAATTAATTCGAATTAAAATAACTAGCGAGACGAGAGTTAGTATTTGATTATGATGATAATGTTGAATATTACTGAGTGAATATGGTAATATATGATTATTGAATTTATTAAAATTGTCATGAGTTGAAAATACGGTAGTTTCGATAATTAAGTTAGGACGCGTGTGTTAGTCGTGTTAAGACCCAATTTAATGAAATTATGAGAAACTTATATTTATAATAATATGGTCCTTTTTGAGGGCACCAACATGTCCGGAATGGTCGAGATAGTCATAAAATATTAGTCGGGCGTTTAGTTTGCGTTCCGGGGCATTTTAGGCCTAACCGGCAGCCCGAGAGGGTATTTTAGTCATTTTGACTTTTTGAGGAATTATAACCCACGAACTTTAGACTTAATATATCATCCAACACTTAGGACTCCTAGGGTTATCACAACCAAAAATCACCAATGGCAGTTAAAGTAGAAGAGAGGGAAGTTCCCAAAGGAGAAACCACCATTTAGAGGCTTTTGCACTACCGTCACCACAACCGGATAGATCGGAAAGAGAGAATCACTCCAATATCATCTGCCTCAAAGGATCAGAATCTTCATTCATAGGAAAGTGATTTAACTTGCAATAATTCAGTGCATATATCATTCATGTTGGTTTAAAATTGGAGAATAACCTTGAAAAATAATGAATGAATGGATTTGAAGAATTAAAATCGTAATCTGGGTAGGTTTTGCATGTAGTTTAACTTCTGAGAATATAGCAGCCACGAAATTATGATCCATGGGTAGAGAATTATGAAATTATATTGAGTTATATTATGTTCTTAAAAGAAAATAGGAGAAGTAGGGTTTTTATGAACATTATATGATTTAATCCAAGAAATTGATTTCCCATTATGATTTGATGATTCTAAAACGTTGGAAGTTATGTATTTTTGTTGGTATGATGTTAGGAATAAATATTTGGGAGTATGGGACATTATAGTAGAGGATTTGAGGGTTAAGTTTGATGAAATCGGTAGGCCAAATTATGCAGATTTGCAATACCTGTTTGATCGATCGATCGATCCATGAATGTCGCTCGATCGACTGGATCGATCGACCCTTTTCATCGATCGATCGACTCCTCCTGATTTTTGTAAATTTTTTTCCCTTTAAGGTTCGGTAAATCCCAAGCTTGTAATAAATCCTAGGGGGTTTAATAGAATATTGGGGGACTTGGTTAAGGTCAGTAGTGTCTTTTCTAAGATCATATCAAAACCTCCTAGGGTCTTAAACTTACTAGGGTATTTTCTAAGATCATAGCAAAAATGCCTGAGATGACCTACCACAATGCAAGCATGTGAAAAAACGATGAGGAATCTGACCTTTATATTGACCGTTTCTAACACCCTAAGATGTAGTTGACCCTCTAAAACAAACTATGGTTTTGGCTTTAGCAACGGAAGCATAAGAACTAGATAAGCCACTACCATCACTACTTGAGTCGTTTAAATCACTTTTTAACCTCAAAACTTTGGACTCAAGCAAGGAATTAGACTCCACAAATTTTCGGGACCCCTTCTTTAAATTTTTAATAACCCGTAGATGTTTATCTCGCTCCCCCTCAATGTGAGCAAACTTGTCCCTAAGAGTCTTTCCACGTGCCTTCAACTCATTTATCAATTGAATATCATCCTCAATGGCATGAACATTAACCTCAAAAATTTTAAAGTCTTTTAATTCACTCTCTAAAAATTGAACTCTATTATCACTCTCTTTCTTGGATATTTCTAGAATTTTAAAATTACTATTTATGTCCACGAGCTTCTCACGAAGTATATCTCTTTGAGTTTGAGCAGTTTGCAAATATTCAATTTTATATTTAAAACATAAATTTTCTTTTTCAAGAAATTTATTCTTTTTGCAAACTTCAAATTCAAATCAGTTAATTTTTCATTATAACTATGAAGCCCATTAAACTCCTCTCAAGTATCCATATCATCGTCATCACTCAAAACATCGATTTACTTATCACTGTGATTCCCCATGAGAGAAACAAATAGATAATGGAAGAGGGATAAACAAATCACCCTAAAAGGCAAAGATCACCTAAAATTCTTGTTTAGTGCCTTTTAAAACAAAAAATAGGATCACTCGATAACTTGGTAAACCCGTTCTACTACCACTTGAAAGGGGTGATTGTCCCAGAAATACCTCAAAAATCCAAACCCTTACACATATATTCAAATTTTAAATTCTAAACAAATTTTTAATTTCTTTCAAAATTAAAGTGAAATTAAATTAAACAAAATAAATAATTAACTTTACACTTAAACATAAATTTAATCCAATTCAAGTTCAAATTATGCCAAACAAACTTAAGCATACACTTTTCCAAATTAATTATGCCAACTTGAATTAAATTAAATTAAAATTACCCAAACATAATTAGCACCAAGATTACACTAAAGTTGGGATTTAACCAATTTTTATATTTTTAGTCCTAAGCATGCATCTAGGTGTTTTGCAAGATAAAATAAACAATCACAACACAAGACCGCGATGTACGAGAAAAACCCACAACGAGAAAAACCTTGTACCGCCCAACCAATAAATCCACTTGGTATGGTTTTACATAAACAAGACAAAAGACTTACTTTCTCGACACGACTCCCTCTCAAGCCTTGACTCTTCTTCTTGATTCAACCTTCGCCTATTTAATAACTATGGAATCCACCGCAGTCTCGAAATCCAGCGATGGGGATCAGCTATGCCTCTCCTCCATTTGCACACCACTAAAATCACTACAAATATCAACTCCTCTATAGGAAACCTTCTCCTTTTTGATGAGAATAAAACCCGGTGCCAAGTGGTTGATCTCAAAATAATAATAGCATAACTAAGATACATTGTCATTGTGCAAACCCATTGATATATTCATCCAAGCTTCCTCAAACATAATAATCTTTTTCTTTTCTTTTTGAATGATCATATTAAACTCAACTACTTTGGCCTTGGCTAATTTTAACAATGCCACATTTTTTTGTCATATTTCAATGGTGTTTATTCACGCAAAGTAATTTTGTCTTTCGCAGATCGATTCCATTGACAAACAACTATACGGGATAAATAGTTTTCTATTTTTTTTAAATTAGGGCAACAGTTCTTACATGCACAAATCCTCTATAGTCATGGCAACATATAGATGACTAAATTGATAGTAGATCATCTCACTTATCTTAAATATACATGTGAAGCTAAAGATCAAATTAGCTCGTTCATGTGTGAATCGAGGCATATAAAAAGAGAATCCATTAAGCAAGTCAGAGTCAAACTACTCCATGTAAGCATGATAAAAAACACTTTAAGGATTGAAAATCTTAACCAAAAGTTCTAGCCACATGGAAGCGGGGATGATATTGCATTCAAACACAAGTATATGCTACATAAAATGTGTAAAACTAAAATACACAACAACAAAAAATATTTTTGAATTTTTCAAATTTTTTACAGAAATAAAGAAAATTCAACTCAAAAGACAAACAAAATCTTTTTGCATTTTTCAATAAGACCAAATAAATAAAAAATAAAATACAAAACATACACATATCATAATTCTAGCAAAATTTATATAAAGAAACATAAAGTAGAATATGACAAACACACATACAACTAACAAAAATCTATCATGAAGCACAAAAGCTAGTGTATGTAAACAAGCAAGTAATCACCCATAAGATATAGCAAGTGATGAGTCATGTGTAAGTATGCGAGAATCAGCCAACCTAGTCTTAAGCATCTTCAAAACATATTTTTTAATCCAAACATGTGTATACCTAACTGGTGGGGTTTTAGGAACCGACGAGACACTGCAATTAACTGTATTAGAGTCTTTTCTAAGATCATAACAAAAATGACTAAGATGACCTTTCCTACCACAATGCGAACATGTGAAAACACGACGAGGAACAGGAACTTTAAATTGACCGTTTGTAACACCCTGAGATGTCATTGACGTTCTAAAACATACTATTCTTTTGGCTTTAGCAACGAAAGCACAAGAACCAGATAAGACACTACCATCACTACATGAGTCGTTTAAATCACTTTTTAACCTCAAAACTTTGGACTCAAGAAAAGAATTAAACTCCTCAAATTTTAAGGACCCCTTCTTTAAATTTTAAATTATCCCTTGAAGGTTATCTTGCTCTCCCTCAATGTGAGCAAACTTGTTCCTAAGAGTATTTTCACGTGCCTTCAACTCATTTATCAATTGAACATCATCCTTAATGGAACGAACATTAACCATAGAAATTTTTGAGTCTTTTAATTCATTCTCTAAAAACCGGACTCCATTATCGCTTTCTTTCTTGGACATTTACAGAATTTTAAAATAGTGATTTATGTCCACAAGCTTCTCACGAAGTATATCTCTTTGAGTTTGAGCAGTTTGCAAAATTTTAATTTCAGATTTAATACACAAATTTTCTTTTTCAAGAAATTTTATTCTTTTTTCAAGCTTCAAATTCAAATCAGTTAATTTTTCATTATGACTATGAAGCTAATTAAACTCCTCTCTAATATCTATATTATCGTCATCAATAAAAAGATTGGATAACTTATCACTGTGATGGCCCATTGAGAGAAAAAAAATAGATAATGAAAGAGGGATAAACATATCACCCTAAAAAGCAAAGAGCACCTAAAATTCCTGTTTAGTGCCTTTTAAAACAAAAAAATAGGATCACTCGATAACTTGGAGTAACCCGTTGTGATACCACTTGAAAGGCGCGATGGTCCCAAAAATTTCTCAAAAATCCAAACTCTTACACAAATATCCAAATTTTAAATTCTAAACAAATTTTTAATTTCTTTAAAAATTAAAGTGAAATTAAATTAAACTAAACAAATCATTAAATTTACACCTAAACACAAATTTATTCCAATTCAAGTTCAAATTATGCCAAACAAACTTAAGCAAGCATTTTACCAAATTAATTATGCCACCTTGTATTAAATTACATTAAAATTACCCGCATAATTAGCACCAAGATTATACTAAAGTTGTGATTTAACCATTTTTTATCTTTTTAGTCCAAAGCATGCTTCTAGCTGTTTTTGCAAGATAAAATAAACCATCACAACACAAGACCACGGTGTACGAGAAAAACCCACAACGGAAAAAACCTCGAACGGCCTAGTCAATAAATCCACTAGGTATGGTTTTACATAAACAAGACAAAAGACTTAATTCCTCGACTCGACTCCTTATCTATCCTTAACGCTTCTTTTTGGTTCTACCTCTGCCTAGTTGATAACTCCAGAATCCACCACAATCTCTAAATCCACTGATGGGGCTCAGCTACCGTCAAACACACGAAGGCCTCTCCTCTCTATGCACACCACGAAAATCATAAAAAATATGAACTCCTTCGTATAAAAGTTTCTCTTTGGGGATGAGAATAAAATTCGGTGCCAAATGGATGATCTACAAATAATAATATATAAAGAAACTTGGATAATACAAAACTATGGGTGTAAACTTTGTGTTTTAGTAGAATTTAAACCATGAAAACACCAACACAAAAATGGGACTTTTGGATGAAAAGTTTTTTGTTCTCAGAGTGGTAGAAATGTTCTCAAAATTCTTGTGAAAGTTAGTGGGCAAAGTGGCGGTTAAAAATGAAAACTAGCAAAACTGTGCTAAACCGCTCAGGTCGTTCTAACAACTTTTGAATGTCGTTCAAACGACTTGGTTCGAATGAGATACTAAGGAGAAAATAGAGATGAAAGGCTAAATCTCGTTAGATTTCTCATTTGAACGAGTCGTTTGAACAAGAGTTCTAACAAAAAAACAAAAAAAATGGCATAAATTCATTAGAAGCTCGTTTGATACCCCGTTTAACGAGAAAAATGTCGTCTGAACCACTTTTCAGAAAATCCAAAAATGCTTTTTAAGCCCAAAAACTTTTATGCAAAGTTTTCAAACAATTTTCTATCAAAAATAAAAAGTCGTTATGACAAAAGTTTATTAAAAGACACCCATAAAAAAGTAACTAAGTCTTTATATATATTAAATGCATTCATTCATTTAGAGACCTTGGAATCCAAATGTTGATGACATAAAAACTTGGCACTTAAATCGGCAATGATGTAATCTTCAAACTCTTGGCTGCTACGTATTCAACTCAAACATCAAAGGCTTGAAATTATATGACAAAGTACTATCTTATGACTCAATTATTTTTTTCCAAAATTAAGCCAACAGTACAAATAGACTCGATTGGAAATTTGCCCTTAAAATTACGTCAACAAAGAATGAGAAATGGAGGGTGGGGGGAAAATGTAAACCCCCGTATGAATGGACTATTTTTCCATCTAAGATCAAATTAAAACCATCAATACCAATCATAGCAATTATAGGTCATCCTTTTCAAACAAAAACATGACTTCAACGTGGTTATCAAACAGTTATTTGGAGCAAGTGAGGGTCGATCCGCAATGGCCTGTAGATCCATTTAAGGATACTGTAAAGTAAAGGCGCATTAGCGCTTAACTAATAGAATATTATATGATGGATTGCTCATCAGCACTTTCGTTTTTAATAAAGGGCAGAGCTTGAAAAGCGAAGCGAGCCTATCAGAGAAAAAAGTGCTAGTTATGGGACGCCAGTCGCTCGCACTTCCATTTTTAAGTTGGCTGCTAGTTGTAGCACGCTACCACTTATACATAAATTTATTACTCTCGAGGTTGAAAACTGTAGGGCAATGAGATCAGATCACCACAAAGAAGAATCGGGCTTTCTCCCTCATCGTTGTACTTTTCCCCTGGATAGAGTTGGCGGTCTAATTCGCTCGGATTGCGCCTTCATGGGTCTTCTCTTTCCAGCTAAGCAAGTGATAAAGGAGTAGCGGATCCCTTTGTCTGTCGCATGATACCGGGGATGGAGAGAAAAATAAAAGGATAAATGTATAATAAATGGAAGCCATAGAGGGTTGTGTGAAATAATTTAGAATTATTGCAAAGAAATAAAAATTGAAATGAATGGGTCTACAATGCTGGTTGATAAGGCATTAAATCCTAGTGGGGAAGGAAAAATATTTAAAAGGTTGTATTGTTGTTTTAATCCATATAAGAAGGGTTTCTTAGAGGGTTATAGGACTTTAATATGCATTTATGATTGCTTTTTGAATGGTCATTTATGTAGGGGAATTATCTTGACAATCCAAGTTATTTGTATCAGGTGACACCTACCTGGTAGCACAGATAAGGATCACGACTTAAGTATGAGAACAAAAGGGAGCCTAATAATCAAGAATATCGAGGGAAAGATTAGTTCGACCAAGCTTCAACTCCATCCAAAGTTACTAGATTCCTACACGACTCATTTACCTTATATTTCTTGTAAATACAACCCTCAATACTAAGGAAAAGGACATGTGATTCTTGTTATTATGGACTGATTAATTAGAAAGAGATAAATACTTCATAGACATGGGCACGTTATCAAACCACGTATATTCTTGTGTTATGCGATTATGTGATTTGTTTTTCTTGTTAGGTTCAAGTTGTTTGGAAATACTCTTTATAGGATTTTTAACACCTACAATTGTCTTCGTCTGTAGGAATTGACTTTCTTTTCCTAGATCAATTAGAACCAATAAATAGACATGTCTCACCCGCATAGTGCACCTCCATCATTCGATGGAAATCATCAAAACAAGCCTCCAACACCTAGGGTAAAATCAGATATTCATCCAAAAAAGAATTGTAACGCTCCTAATACAAGTTATCACCCTCAGGAGGTACATTCTGAGTAACCAATGAACATCTTAGATGTACTAAAATCTCATAGTTGGACGATGCATACGAACAATGTCTCTATCAGCAAGAGGAGGTCACACGCCTTTAAAAAGAAGAGAACGTGCATCTATTGCATCTTTTAGAAATGATGGACCAAGATGTCCACAAAGACAAGAACAAGAGCCGTGTACAAACTCCTACCCCTAAGGCAAGTAAAACTCACAACTAAAGAAGGAATTCCCATCATGATCAAAAGCAATCCACACATGGGAGTCCTCCCACAAGATGAAATTGAGAGAGAGGACATCGCAATCACAACATTCGCAACCTCATTCATAAAGAGATGGACCAAAACCCCACTCATCGTGGGGTTAGATCTTATAAGGAATTCGCCCTCATTAGTCAAATAAAGTGCCCTTTTTCAAGGGCGAATGAAGAAAACCTTCCAAAAAGTTTACAACTCCCGGGTTTAAATCTATGACGAAAAAATCGGCCCCATTAACCATGTCCATCAGTACTGATAGACTATGAAATGATCTTGTTGAATAATAATAATGCCCTTTGGTGCCGCATATTTCCTTCCAGTCTGGGGTGTAACACACAGAAATGGTATGAAAAGTTTCCATATAGGTAGATCAATAATTTCAAGCAACTTTTAGAGGCATTAACTTCTTGATTCATTATTAGAAGTTCCCATCCCAAAAGAAAAAATTTGTTCCTCACCATGTGAAAAAATCCCCAGGAAACTATGCAAGAATACATTAGGAAATACTGGGAAACTTATAACGAAGTCGAAGATTGCGCGAAACAGTTTGTTGTGGCATAATTTAGGATCATATTACATATCAACTCTATATTGCACCAGTCTTTCACTAAGAAGGAGGTAAACACCGTCGATGATCTCATGCCACGCAGTGTGAAGTATGTAAAGGTGGAAGATGTGGCCACTAGCACCCATGAGAAAGCGGGATGTGCTACCAATTTGAGATTTTGCAAATTTTTAATGGATTAAACTTATTTAATTAGAGTTAATCTTCATCCAATTTTATTAAACCCTAAACATGCATATATGTTAATAAATCAAACATGCAAAGCAAATAATCACAAAACCAATACCAGGAACAATCAAATTCAGGAAAAATCCCTACAGGGCAAAACTTTTTATTTCAACAATGTTTACAAATCGTAACTTACAACACAATAGAGAAATATGCAATATATTTCAACATAAACCCACATAGACTGCTGCCTAGAATCATCAATGGCTCCAACAAGAATCACAAGAACTGCAGCACCTCCTTCAGTAGTGAATACCACCGAGTATCCACAAGTCCAGTAGTAGAGATAGCACTCCACAAGAGAAAAATTCGTGACAGAAGTGTTTGGGTTCCAAAGAAGATTCACAAAACTAATTAGGATGATTTTTATGTATTTAAAAAGTGTTTTATCCCTAAAAGGTGAAGACCCAATTGCAGCAGTTCTGCAGATTTCGTAAAGGAAAAGTCTTTTTTTGAAAAGTGTAACACCCAGCATTTCTGAATATTTAAAAATGAATTAATTCGGTTAACCTTAAATTAAATGTGTGGCGTAATCAATGGAATTAAATATTATGTGTTGATTAAAATATTAATCGACGAAGAAAATGGTTAAAATTTCTGGAATAAGATTATTAAATGAATAGTAAATAATTATTTTTACTTCATAGCCAGTGATAGAGATGTCGAAGCATTATATCCCAATCGGGAGTCGCGTGTAAACAAATTGAGGTCGGGATAGGATTTTAGAATAGAGTAAATCGGATGGCAATTTTGAAATCACATTTGATTCTGATTGGATCGACATAGTCAGAATAGAGTACACGAGGGTTATAATTTGGTTCTGGGCCCTTTTTAGTCATAACTGAGCCCCGCACGGGAGTTTTTGGGTCATTCGGGCTTGGACGATTAGACTAGTTTTGGGAATTAGTATTTAAAACCTAGGGTTAGTCATTTGGGGCAGCAGCATAACATATCCCAAACCCTAATAATCAAAGGAGAAGAGATGAGAGGCCATTAGAGGGGAAGAAACGAGAGTTTGATCGTGAAACATCTCAATTTATCCACATTTGTCACCGGAATCATGATCGAAAGAAAGGAAGAAACCTCCATCACACAACACAAAATGAAATCAAACCTACTTGAGAAGGTAAGTGTTTATCTTGCATGAATTTTATGAGTTATAATACCCACATAATGTAGGGTTCTTGATTTAGTGTAAATTGATAATATTTTTAGGAGATTTATGATTAAAATCCATAATAGTGGGTAGGATTGCATGTAGAATGAATCCACATATGTATAGGACACGAAATAAAATTATATATGATAATTAAAATAGGAGAAACATTGGTAAATCGATGATTTTGCATGAGGAACACTAAAACTAGGTTTTTTGGTGAATATGGAGTTTTAATATAATCTTGGATGAAATTTGTATGGATTTGATACATGATTTATGTTAGAAATCATTCCCACGCATGTATATGATGTTTAATTATGTTGTTTGGGAGTTTGGTATGGATATATGAGGATTGGAGATGTGAAACAGTGAGAAAAATGCAATTGGGATGAAGCTGTCAACCCAGGTTCGATCGATCGACCCATGAATGTTGATTGATCGATGGATCGATCACTCGACCAAATCCTTCAATCGATCGATGGCTACAAATATTAGGCACTTGTGTTATTTATTAAGTTTTCTCTACCCCGATTTGTTCAAAATCTTAGTGATGATCTTTTGATTATATGGGGACTTTGGAAAGGTCAGTAGACACGTAGTTTAGGGCGGCTTAGTCTTAATGAGCATAAGGTTTTAGACTTAGACCGACGAGAGTCCACTGACTGTGTCACACACCAAAAAATTATAAACCGGGTTACGAGAAGGGTAAACCGTAATAAAAAAATAAATATTATTAAGATAGAGAAGTATTAAATACTAATAATAATTAAGGGGTAACTAGGACCCTTCGGGTAGCGAATGATACTCGGGATTATATGAAAAAAGGTTACAATTAGTACGTTGAGTATTCGAGAGTTATATACTACGTATGGGTTATTATGATGGGTTGTGTGTATACCTATTGAATAATATGTATGTATAGGTTGTGTGAATACCTATAGTTATGATTTGATTTTATGTGTGAACATACCTACGATACCTGCTATCAGGAGGTTTTCGCGTAGAGGGCGATCCCACCTTGACGATTCCAGTAAGGCTTTAATTTGTGCTCCAGAACATTGAACTTAGGGAGACTCACTATGTATCATGTATTAATGGGATCGGCATGTTTCTTGGGTATGTTAGGTATATGTGTAACCCAAAGATTTAGAACCATGTTCACCTCCAGTATGAGTTGATTGATTTTTGGTTAGAGGAGACATGTCGAACTAATAGTCCTTGATTTGGTACGAGAGGTACATGGGCTTGATAGCAGAGTATGCCAGCATCACTATAGGGCCATTCTGGGAATGTTATAGTTATATATATGATATGTGTGTTAAATATATACAAATGAGATATATCTACTCATGAATGCAACAGTGGAGAGCCAGTAGTTAATGTGATAGTGGCACAAGCAGTAAATGCAGTGATGACTGCCATGGCTCTCCACTTTCCACAGGCCCAACATCCACCGCAGCCAGTGGCACCAATTGTCCAGGCCCACCCAGGGATGTCAAAGTGGTAGAGGGTTAGGGAGGCTTTTTAGAAGGGCCACCCACAAGAGTTTTAGGGGAGTTCAAACGTTATTACGGCATGTCAGTGGAAGAAAGATATAAAGTGCCACCTGGGCAAGGTCGACTACAGTGACGTGCAAAGGCAGATGTTGGCCACATTCAGATTGGTTGGGGCAGCCTTACAGTGGTGGGAGTCGGTTACCACCGTGGAAGAGAGAAACACGATGTCCATTACAGAGTTTTGGGTACGGTTTGAATATAAATACTTTTTGCCAGCAGTTGAGATAGAGATGTAGAGGAGGTTCAGTGAGGTGACTTAGGTAGATCGCTAAGTATCCGAGTACGAGGAGGAGTTCACTCGTTTGGCTAATTTTTTGCCAGACGAAGTGAATAATAAGGAAATTAAGAAGGTGAAGTTTATGGATGGTTTAGCCTGAAGGATCAAGCAGCATTTGATTGGTAACCCTGCATTGGTGACTTATACAGATATCATCAATGCCTAACTTTTACACCGCCAGGACCATCGCTTCCATATGAAAAGAAGCAGGAGAGGAGGTGATCCTAGCCAACCGTTCAAGGCAAGATGGAGCGGTGCCAATGGAGCACCACAACAACCGTAGCAGTCAGGCAGACACCAGGGGCAGAATTCCAAGTAGGGGGGTCAGTACAAAAGGTTTAGATCTGGGGGATATCAACCCGAGGGAGGTTATAGGCAGGGCCATCAGGGTCCTCAGCAGTAGCAGGTTCCTCAGGGTCACCAGGTCCAAGGGAATAATAGGGGAGTCCATCAAGGTCATCATCGTCAAGGATAGAGACAAAGAGAGTTCCCAGGCTAGTACTTTATTTGTGGATAGACATGCCATAAGAGGAGATATTTCCCATAGCTGGATAGAGCACCGTAGCAGTAGGGTGCCCCACAGGAGAAGTAGGCATAGAGACCACCTGCAGCCCAACCCCACCTGCCCCTACCGTAGCAAGGATAGTTGATGTACGAACGTTTTTATAATGTTCGAGATATCGTTATACAGCAGATCCCATCGGCACTAGAGAGTAAGTTTCCTATTTATGGACTTAAAGGTAGGATTCTTTTTTATACTAGGACATCACATTCTTTTATAACGACTAGATTTGCACGAGTTGTCGACCTATTAAAGACAGCTAGTAGCCTTCTAATGTGTGTGGATTCACCGTTGGGTAGTAGGTCTCTCATACACTCGATCTGTAGGGGTGTGGACATTGATATGGGTAGACTATGTTTAGCCACTCACCTCCTTGTGTTAGATATGGAGGGGTACGATGTTATTATGGGTATGGATTGGCTATTTGGATACCGGGCAATGGTGGATTATTTCGAGAGGACTATTGTGTTCTCAATCCCAGGACATGCAATGTTCTTAGTGTCCATTCCTCTTCCCGAGGGAGGATCGAGAACACATTTTTATTACACTAAGGAGGAGACCTCACAAGAGGTGGTTGTTTTGTTAGGCTCGATTCAAATAGTGAGGGAGTTTGAGGACGTATTCCAAAAAAATACCCGGGTTATCGCCTAGCCAAAAAATTGAGTTTGTTATTGACCTAGCACTGATTACGAGGCCTATAGCTCGAGCTCCTTATCGTATGGCCCCATATGAGATAAAGGAGTAGAGGGAGAAGATTCAACAGCTCCTGGGGTAGGGTTTTATCAGACGCAACACATCACTGTGGGGTGCCGGTGTTATTTGTCAAGAAGAGGGATGGATCTCTTCGATTGTGTATCGATTACAAGGAGTTGAACAAGGTCCTAAATAAGTACCCACTACCTCGGATTGATGATCTATTCGACCAGCTGAGGGGAGAAGCTTACTTTTCTAAGATAGATCTGAGGTTCGTTTATCATCAATTGCGCGTCAGAGAGGAGGATATTCCTGAGACTATTTTTCTGACACTATATAGGTCATACGAGTTTAGGGTAATGCCATTTGGGCTCACCAATGTGCCAGCAGTATTCATGGATTTAATGAACCGGGTTTTTAGAGAGTTCCTTGACCAATTTGTGATTGTGTTCATCGAGGATATTCTGGTTTACTCTCGGTCTGAGGATGAGCATGCCGAGCATTTTTGAATGGTTTTACAGAAAATACGGGACCACCAGTAATATGCCAAATTTGAGAAATGTGGGTTTTGGATTCAGGAGGTGCAATTTCTAGGCCACATTGTGTCTTACAGGGGGTATAGCAGTTGATCTGAGTAAGGTATCAACAATGAAGGAGTGGGGATAACCCACAACACCGACCAAGGTTCACAATTTTCTGGGGTTGGCCGGATATTATAAACGATTCAATCGAGTTTTCTAGAAGATTGCGGGTCCACTGATGAATATAACTCACAAAGGGGTGTCATTCATTTGGGATGACCATTATCAGTTAGCGTTCGATGAGCTAAAGGACAAATGGACCTCAGCACTTGTACTTGCACTGCCTAGGGGAGGTGGAGTATTGTGTCTACACTAATGCATCCTTGCAGGGACTTTGGGGTCTATTATAGAAAAAGGAGATGCATATAGCTTATGCATATCACAAGCTTAAGCCCCATAAGAGGAATTATCCCACGTATGATTTGGAGTTAGCCGCGGTTGTTTTTTTCCATGAGAATTTTGAGGCACTACCTGTTGGGGAAATAGTTTACCGTATTCACGGATCATAAATCTCTTCAGTATCTTTTCATGCAGAAGGATCTGAACATGAGGCAAAGGATATGGTTGGAGTTCGTGAAGAATTACCGATTAGATATTCATTATCATCCTAGGAAGGCTAATGTGATGGAAGACTCATTGAGCCGACGACCTGCTGGGGAAACAGCAGAGGTTTGGAAAGCGAAGTGGAGAGAGATTCGATAGGATGATGAGGTTTCCAGTGCTTGTATATTCGTATTAGTTTCACACCCAAGATTATTATGAGGGTAGTGAAAGCACAGGTTGGGGATCAGTATTTCCAGGACAGCGTTCGCCAGTTGTTAGCTGATGGGGTAGAGTGGTACTCGATCAGTTCAGAGGGTGGTTTGCATTTTAATGAGCGACTCATGATTCCAAATTATGGGTATTTAAGACATGCAGTGATGTCAGAGTCTCACGAGTCCATATTTTTAGTACATCCCAGTGGGGATAAGATGTACCAGGTTATGCCCATGCAATATTAGTGGTCGAGGATGAAACGAGACATAACATAATTTGTCTCGAAGTGTTCTACCTGCCAGCTAGTGAAAGTAGACCACTAGAGACCGATAGAAATGTTGTAGCCACTCGAGATTCCCGTGTGAAAGTGGGAGATTATCTCCATGTATTTCATTAGTAGGCTATCATCATCGCAGCGGGGTCATTATTCCATTTGGGTGATAGTTGATCGATTGACTAAGGTGGCCCACTTTATATCAGTTCGTACGGACTTTCAAATGAGGTAGTATGTGCAATTATTCATTGCTGAGATTGTACGGTTACACGAGGTTCCGATTAATATTGTGTTCGATTGGGATAAGATCTTTATGTCCCATTTTTTACAGAGCTTTCAGAAGTCGATATGCACGGATTTACATTTGAGTACAGTGTATCACCCACAGACAAATGGCCAGACAGATAAAGTTAATCAGATGTTGGAGGATATGTTGCAGGTGTGCATAATTGACTTCGGGGAAGGATGGGAGCAATACCTTCCTTTGGTGGAGTTTACGTATAACAACTCCTACCAGTTCACCATCGACATAGAACCATTTGACACATTGTATGATCGGCCTTATCGTTCACCCCCTTACTAGTTAGAGGTTGGGGACAATAAGTTATTGGGGCCAGAGATGATTTAGGACACCACTGCCAAGATTGAGTTGATTTGAGGGTTCATTCGTATAGCTCAGAACAGGTAAAAGAGTTATATCAATGCAGACAGGAGGCACGTTGAGATTAAGGTTGATGACCAGGTGTTGGTGAGGGTGTCTCTTATGAAAGTAGTTATGAGGTTCGATAAGAAAGGGAAGCTAGCACCGTGATATATGGGACCATTCCCGATTATCAAGAGGGTGGGACCAGTGTATATAGGTTAGGACTACCTGAGCAACTATAGAGGATCCATGATATATTCCATGTGTCATCACTGAAGAAATATCAGAGGAGTGAGAGTGCCTTCAGGTATGTTCCATTAGATGAGACCGACTTGCATCCTGATATCTCATACGAGGAGAGACCATTGCTAATACTTGATTGTAGTGAGCATAATCTACGGTCTAAGGTAGTACCCTTGGCTAGAGTTCAGTGAAGTCACCACAATATTGATGACTCGACGTAGGAGTGAGAGGATAACATGCATGAGCAATATCCAAAGTTATTCACCTTAGGTATGTCCTAATTTCGAGGGCAAAATTCCTTCGTAAGGGGGAAAGTATGTAACACCTCGTATTTCTGAGTATCTAAAATTGAATTAATTCGATTAATCTTAAATTACATGTGCGACGTAATTAAATGGAATTAAATATTATGTATTTATTAAAATATTAATCGAGAGAGATAATGGTTAATATTTGTGGAATAATATTTCTAAGTGAATAGTAAATAATTATTTTTACGTCCTAGCGAGTGATGGTGACGTGAAAGCATTATATCCCAATCGGGAGTCGCATGTAGACTAATTGAGGTCGGAATAGGACTCTATTATAGAGTGACTCAAATGGTGATTTTGAGGTCACGGTTGATTCCGAATGGGTCGAGGTAGTCAGAATAGTGTACCCAGGGGTTGTAATTGGGTTCAGGCGCCTTTTTAGTCATAACCGAACATGCACAATAGTTTTCGGGTCATTCGGGCTTGGCCAATTAGCCAAATTTTGGGAATTAGGATTTAAAACCTAGGGTTATTCATTTAGGGAAGAAGCATAACATATCCCAGACCCTAAGAATCAAAGGAGAAGAGAGGAGAGGCCATTAGAGGGAAGAAAAGAGAGTCGCCATTAGAGGGGAAGAAAAGAGAGTTTGTTGGTAAAACATCTCAATTCATCCACATTTGTTATCAGAATCGTGATCAGAAGCAAGGAAGAAACCTCCATCATGCAACACAAAACGAAATCAGACCTACTTGATAAGTCAAGTGTTTATCTTACATGATTTTTATGAGTTATAATACCCATGAGGTGTAGGGTTCTTGATTTAGTGTAAATTGATAATATTCTTGGGAGATTTATGAACAAAATCCATATTTCTGGGTAGGATTCCATGTAGAATGAATCCACATATGTAAAGGAGATGAAATCAGATTATACGTGGCGATTAAAATGGGATAAATCTTGGTAAATCGATGATTTTGCATGAGGAATACTAAAACTAGGGTTTTTGGTGAATATGGAGTTTTTATCTAATCTTGGATGAAATTTGTATGGATTTGATACATGATTTACATTAGAAATCATCCCCACATATGTATATAATGTTTAATTATGTTGGTTGGGAGTTTGGGATGGATGTATGAGGATTGGAGATGTCAAACAGTGAGAAAAACGCAATTTGGACAAAGCTATCAACACAGGTTCGATTGATCGACCCATGAATGTCAATCGATTAATGGATAGATCACTCGACCAAATCCTTCGATCGAACGATGCCTACTGAAATTGTGCACGTGTGTTATTTGTTAAGTTTTCTCTACCCCGATTTGTCCGAAATATTAGTGATGATCTTTTGATTATATGTGAACTATGGAAAGGTCAGTAGACGCGTAATTAAGGGTGACTTGGTCTTAATGAGCATAAGGTTTGAGATTTAGACCGATGAGAGTCCACTCACTGTGTCACATACCGAAAAATTATAAATCGGGTTAGGGTAAGGGTAAACAGTAATAAAAAATAAATACTAGTAAGATTGAGAAGTATTAAATACTAATATTAATTAAGGGGTAACTAGAAACCCTTCGGGTAGCGAGTGATACTCGGTATTATATGAAAAGAGGTTATAATTAGTACGTTGAGTATTTGAGAGTTATATACTACGTACTGGTTATTATGACGGGTTGTGTGTATACCCATTGAATACTATGTATGTATAGGTTGTGTGAATACCTATAGTTATGAATTGATTTTGTGTGTGAACATACCTACGCTACTTGCTATCGGGAGGTTTCCGCGCAGAGGGAGATACCACCTTGACGATTCCAGTGAGGTCTGAATTTGTGCTCGAGAACATGGAACTTAGGGCGGCTCACTATGTGTCGTGTATTAATGGGACCGGCATGTCATTTGGGTACATTAGGTATGTGCGTATCCCAAAGGTTTAGAACTGTAAGGACATAAATTTCCAATCGAGTCCATATGTAGTTTTGGCTTAATTCCGGACAAAACCATTTGAGTCATATGATAGAAGTTTTTTCCTATCAACCCAATAACGTTTGAAGAAGTTGAAAACATAGCGGCCAAGATTTAAAGTTTCATCCTTGTCGGGTTCCGTGCCACATGTTTCACATCATCAACATTTGAGGATTCTAAGTCTCCAATGGTATGAATGCACTATTATATAATTATGAGCTTATAAAATATGCTATGGGTGTTATTTTTGTCTAAACGACTTTTTAGTTTAAGAAAATATTTTTAGAACTTTGTATAAAAAGTTTTGGGCTTAAACTAAAATTTTAAAAAATATTTGGATTTTCAGAAAAGTCATTTGAACAACTTTTTCTCGTTCAAACGAGCTCGTTCGAACGACATTGCTAACGATGTTCAAACGACATTTGCTCAAATTCACTATTTTTTCGTTCGAAGTTTCATTCCAACGATCTCATTCGAACGAGTTTTTCTAACAAAGCTTTAGCCTTGTTTTGCTAATGTTTTCTCATTCGAACATGGTCTTTCGAATGACCTCAAAATGTCGTTCAAACGACATTTCAATAGGAATAGTTTCTCCCATTTTCCCACCTTTTGTCCCCACTACTTTTTGACAGGTTTTAACCAACTCAGGATAATTTTTTTAGAGACTTTTTCAGACTTCTAATGAGCTTTTGAGAGCAAAAACTTATCAACCAAAATCCCCTTTTTATGTGTTGAGTTTTATGGATTAAAATCTTCTAAAAACACATACACCCATGTTTGTTTAATTCCAAGATCCCATATATATATTTTTTGCTTGGAGAGTTTTATTTGGCACCTATTTTCTTCTCAATCATTTGAAGAAGATTGTTTGGGTCTCTTCACTACCCCAAAAGGAAGATTGCTTTATGTTGCGGCTTTCTCACATGGTGAAAGACACCATGTGTGGTTGACGGTTGTTGTACCTCGATTTGTGGACTCCAAGATTCCAGTGGACTCCGGAGTTATCTACAAGGCAGAGGTTGAAGAGAGAAGGAAGCGTCAGGGCTTGAAGGAGTCGAGTCGAGTGTTGTAAGTCTTCTTGTCATTGTCTTTGTAAACATACCGTACCTAGTGGATTTGTTAGGCAAGGGTCATCCGAGGTTTTTCCCGTTTGGGTTTTCCTCATACATCACCGTGTAGTGAGATTTCTTAGTTTATCTTGTTTAAATCACCTCAAATGCATGCCTAGGTTAAAAAGACAAAATTGGGTTTAATTTGAATTCTTGCTTTAATTTGGTGCTAAACTAGTTTGGGTTAATTTTGGTGTAATTTAATTCAAGTTAAAGAACTTAATTTGGGAATATTCATGTTTGGTTAGTTTAGCCTAACTATGAACTTGAATTAATTTTGTTTAAGTGAAAATTGAAATTGTTTGTGTCATTTAATTTTTACTTGTAGTTTAATTTAATTTTTCATTGCTTTGAAGAAAAGAAAAATTAAATAATTTTTAAAAAATTAAAATTTGATATAAAAT
This sequence comes from Sambucus nigra, assembly GCA_949130495.1. Lineage (NCBI taxonomy): Eukaryota > Viridiplantae > Streptophyta > Magnoliopsida > Dipsacales > Adoxaceae > Sambucus > Sambucus nigra. The sequence goes on from OX422222.1 coordinate 293,401,048, forward strand.
TGAACCATCTCATAATTAAAGTTTAAAATTTGGGGGCTTCCGCACCTTTCAGATTGGTATCAAAGCCGGATCGCTAAGTTATTACGTTTAGGTCCTTTTTGCGCTTGGTTTAAAAATGGAAATTTCACTGTTTTCAATTTTTTCTATTTTCGATGGTTCAAATTACGCGTATTGGAAGGCGTGAATGAAATTTGCACTTGAATCCCTAGATGAGCGGGTTTGGCAATCGGTAGTTACTAGGTGGTTCCCACCTACATGTCTAGTAGAAAATGAGCGTGTTCCCAAACCCGTAGAACGATGGAGTGAGACTGAACTTAAACTAGCGAATTTTAATTCCTGTGGTTTAAATGTTATCTTTAGTGAGGTCACACTGGATGAATTTCGACGTATCATGATGTGTGAAACTTCTAAAGAGGCGTGGGATATTTTACAACTCACCCATGAGGGAACTAGTGTCGTGAAGTATTCGAAACTCCAAAACCTCACCACTCAATTCGAGACCATTAAAATTCTTGAAAATGGAACTTTTGATGAATTTTATGCTAGACTTTCAGATATTGTTAATTAATTATTTAATTTAGTAGAAAAAGTACCCGATGGCCGAGTAGTAAAGAAAATTTTAATGTCCCTACCCGATAGATTTATTCCTAAAGTGACCGTGTTGAATCTTTACCCACTTTAGCCTCTACGAAACTAGAGGAGCTCGTAGGTGATTTACAAACCTATGAACTTAATATGTTTCCCTCCAAAAATGAAAAGGATATAGATAAAGGCATCGCTTTGAAAGCTCGAAAGGAGGAAAAATAGGTTTCGAATGATGAGAGTGATTTTGACTCGGAAGATATGGCTATGTTTGCAAGGAAATTTAGAAAATTTCTTAAGACTAATAACGAGAGTCTCAAAAATGAATATAAGAAATTTGATAAATGCAAGTATAGCAAGCCCGACAAAATCCCTAAAAATCATAATGAAGATCTTAATAGGGTTGAGTCAAATCGTTGCTTTGGTTGTGAAGGGTATGGCCATAGAACTTTTGAATGTCCCGCTAAACTAAGAAGAGAGGGCAAGTAACCAATTTCATACAATGCCACCCTTAGTGATAGTGATAAGGAAGAGGGACCCAATTCTCCCATTGAGAGAAATTTTACTGTGTTCATAGCACGTCATGTAAGTGATAGTGATAACTCATCCAATGATGACATTATAATACCTGACACTTCTGAGGCCAAAGTTTGTGAATCCCATGTTTTTTATTGTCGTGAGAGTGGAGTTGAAAGTGAGAATGAGAATGATGAAGAGGTTGATGAGAGTGATCTTCAAACAACTTTTCATGAATTGTATGTTGAATCAATTAAATTAAAAAGGGCTAATTTGAAGTTAGAATCTAGTTTGAGAGAGCGTGCTAAGGTCATTGATGAGAGTGCTTTAATGGAAGGCCTTAGGATATGTGAGAGAGCGCTTCGAGAGAAGATTGAGATCGTTTGAACGAAACTTCGAACGAAAAAATAGTGAATTTGAGCAAATGTCGTTTGAACCTCGGTAGCAATGTCGTTCGAACGAGCTTGTTTGAACGAGAAAAAGTCGTTCGAGCGACTTTTCAGAAAATCCAAAAAAAAGTAAATCCCAATTTAAGCCCAAAACTTTTTATACAACGTTCTAAAAATATTTTCTGAAAGTAAAAAGTTATTTAGACAAAAATAACACCCATAACATATTTTCCAAGCTCATATATATATAATAGTGCATTCATACCTTTGGAGCCTTGGAATCCTCAAATGTTGATGACGTGAAACATGTGGCACGAAAATCAGCAAGGATGAAACTTTAAATCTTGCTCGCTACGTCTTCAACTTCTTCAAACGTCATAGGCTTGATAGGAACAAACTACTATCCTATGACTCAAATGGTTTTCCCAGAATTAAGCCAAAACTACATATGAACTCAATTAGAAATTTGTGTCCTTACAAATCTCCCCCTTTGGCTATTCCGGGACAAAACCCAAACAAAAATTCTAAGGGTCGTCAAGCTCGTCTAGACACAACATCCCACCCAAAAAAAATAAAGATACATACGCTATGTCTCAACCCAAGGATAAATCGCTTTGCTACTTTAAAGATGTCGATTAAGATGAAAATCCTGCACACTTAGCAAACCATCAAACGCATAGGGAATATGACAATATTAAATGTAGAAAAATGAATACTCCCCCGTAATTAATTCTCCCTATTTATCTACTAATATTTACCTAAGAAAATTGCTCAGCTCCCCCTAAGATAGACACCCAAACTAAAGGTTTAGAAACAATTATTAATGATAAAGAGGTTTATGAGAGTGACCGACAAACAACTTTTCAAGAATTATATACCGAATCAATTAAATTAAAAGGGTCAATTTGAAGTTAGAAGTTAGTTTAAGAGAGAGTGGCAAGGTCATTGATGAGAGTGCTTTAGTGGAAGACCTTAGGAACGTGAGAGAGATCTTCGAGAGAATCTTGAGTATGTTGAAAGAGAGAGAGATAGCCTTAGAGGTTTGATGGAAACAATGAAGAAAAATCTTCTCATGTTTAAAGAGAGGAAGGTTTTGCTAGAGTATTAGACCTTAGAATTAGAAGAAAAATTGAGAGATTCTAGTAAGGTCAAATTTGTTTTGGAATGTAGGTACGCTATATTAGACAAAATATTAGAAACCGTCCAAGTCAAAAATGACACTTGTGGTTTAGGCTTCGATTCTTATAATGCTTTGCTAATAAAACGAAAACCACTCTTTTGAAAGAATCACCTAGGAACATTTTCAAAGATCAATCCTTATGTACTACTTTTCGTCGGGTCTTTACGTGCTCAGATTGTGGTCGAAAAAGGTCATCTTAGGAAATTTTATTTTGATCCCAAAAAGGATCCTAGGAAATCCAAGAGTAAGGTCACTGAGGTAGCCAAGGTCACCCAATCCCGAGATTATCACTCTTCACTTGTTTGGGTTAGGAGATCCGACTTGGTAACTTTACAAAATAGGGTTTATGATTCTCATTTACTATCACATGAAACCTCCCATGCTAAAGTGAAAGGTTAAATGTATTAGTTTTGTTTACATACTGTAGCGTTTTTTTTTGTGTTTCATGATATATTTATGCTAGTTGTATGTATGTTTGTCATTTTCTAGTATATGCTCTATGATTAATCACATGCTAGAATTATAATTTGTCTATATCTTTTGTATTTATTTTTATTTGTTTGTGTCTTATTGAGAAAAATACAAAAATATTTTCTTTGATTTTCTTTTGAGTTGAATTTTTTTGTGTTTAGTGAATATTTTTGAAAAAGTCAAAAAGATTTTTTTTGTTTTGTGTGTATTTTAGTTTGACACACTTTATGTGGAATATACTTGTGTTTGAATCCTTTCCCTTTTCGCTTCCATGTGGCTAGAACTTTTGGTTAAGATTTTCAATCCTTAAAATGTTCTTTGTCATTCTTATATGGAGTAGTTGGATTTTGTGTTTCTTGATGGATTCTATTTTTATATGCCTCGTTTCACACATGCACGAACTCATTTAATATTTAACTTCACATGTATATTTGAGCTTTGTGAGATGTTCTCCTACCAATCTAGTCATCTACATATTTTGTGACTTAAGAGGATTTGTTCATGTCAGAACCGTTGCACGTGAGATTATTGTATGTTTAAAAAATGATATATGCTAGTGCACGGGGAAGGGCTACGAAATGAACAATCATCCTTTGCAATTAGCCACCGTTTGTAATGGACCTAAAAGAAATACGTGGTCCAAAGGCCTAAAAGAAATATATAGCTAAGGCCTAGTTTGTTTAGATTGATATTTTCGTCAAAAGAAAAGAAAATAAAATATTATATTTGAGGAAGTTTGGATGGAATATCAATGGCTTTGCATAATGGGTTTGTATCCTAGTTGCGCTATCTTATCATGACTCTATTGGTTGGTAGAATCATTTATTCTAGGCTTGTGTGCATTGTGTAAGTTTGTTCATTGAGTTCAATTTATGTTGTCACATAAGGCTATGATAAAGTTTTTCAGTCAAATAAGAACTCCGTTAACATGTTTTAAGTGATTGGGTCTATATTCCTTTAGTCTCTTGTTCATGCCCCTTCACTTCCGTTTACCACATGTATTTGGACACATTTTTTCCATATGAGTGTGAAAAGCTTATAGTATTTTGTGTTGTGTGTGGTGTTTATACCTATATATATGTGCGTGTGCGTTAGTGATATTCATTGTGTGTATATATATATGGTATGTTTTATTTTCGAGTCTTTGCCATGCTAGCTAGTCTATAGTTTCTTTTAATTCATAATTGGTATCTATCTTGTTGAGAATTTTGGTTGATATCCCATGCTTATATTTAATACATTTTAGTTGGTATCATTTCTCTTACCATCGCATCATAATTGGTATCCTTTGTTATTATGTGGATTATTTGCATTTCATTGTTTCCATATGCTTTATTGTTCCTATTTATGCACCATCACATGCTTAACTTGTTTCTTCTCAATTCATATCCCTTGTTTATATTTTAGGGGAAGAACTAGTATTTGCATTAAATAAGAGGGAGAAATAAGTTAGTGTATAATTCTTTAACCTTTGTCTATTCCTGGACAAAAAATGGGGAGAAATGGTTTCTAAACCTTTAGTTTGGGAGATCTATCTTACGGGGAGTTGCGCAATTTTCTTAGGTAGATATTAGTAGATAAAGGGGGAGTATTCATTTTTCTTCGTTTAATATTGTCATATTCCCTATGCGTTTGATGGTTTGTTAAGTGTGCAGAATTTTCATCTTAAGCGGCATCTTTAAAGAGGCAAAGCGATTTATCCTTGGGTCTAGTCATAGCGTTTGTACTTTTATTTTATTTTTGGGCGGGATATTGTGTCTAGACGAGCTTGACGGCCCTTAGGATTTTTGTTTAGGTTTTGTTCCGGAATAGCCAAAGGGGGAGATTTGTAAGGACACAAATTTTTAATTGAGTCCATATGGAGTTTTGGCTTAATTTCGGACAAAACCATTTCATTAATATGATAGTAGTTTGTTCCTATCAAGCCTATGACGTTTGAAGAATTTGAAGACATAGCAGCCAAGATTTAAAGTTTCATCCTTATCGGGTTTCGTGCCACATGTTTCACGTCATCAGCATTTGAGGATTCCAAGTCTCTAAAGGTATGAATGCACTATTATATATATATGAGCTTGGAAAATATGTTATGGGTGTTATTTTTGTCTAAGCGGATTTTTATTTCAGAAAATATTTTTAGAACTTTGTATAAAAAGTTTTGGGCTTAAACTGAAATTTTAAAAAATATTTGGATTTTCTAAAAAGTCGTTCGAACAACTTTTTCTCGTTCAAACGAGCACGTTCGAACGACATTGCTAACGAGGTTCAAACGACATTTGCTCAAATTCACTATTTTTTCGTTCGAAGTTTCGTTTCAACGATCTCGTTCGAACGAGTTTTTCCAAAGAACTTTTAGCCTTGTTTTTCTTCTGTTTTCTTGTTCAAGCGACCTCGAAATGTCGTTCGAATGACATTTCAACGGGAACAGTTTTTTGACAGTTTTTCCCATTTTCCCCACTACTTTTTAACAGGTTTTAACCAACTCATGACAATTTTTTTTAGAGACTTTTCCAGACTTCTAATGATGAGCTTTTGAGAGAAAAAACTTATCAACCAAAAGTACCCTTTTTATGTGTTGAGTTTTACGGAATAAAATTTTCCAAAAACACATACACCCATGTTTGTTTAATTCCAAGCTCCCATATATATATATATATATTGCTTGGAGAGTTTTGTTTGGCACCTGTTTTCTCCTCAATCATTTGAAGAAGATTGTTTGGGTCTCTTCACTACCCCAAAAGGAAGATTGGTTTGTGCTGTGGATTTCTCACATGGTGAAAGGCACCATGTGTGGTTGACGATTGTTGTGTGTCCATTGGTGGACTCCAAGATTTCGGTGGACTCCGGAGTTATCTACAAGGCAGAGGTTGAAGAGCGAAGGAAGTGTCGGGGCTTGAAGGAGTCGAGTCGAGTGTTGTAAGTCTTCTTATCATTGTCTTTGTAAACATATCATACCTAGTGGATTAGTTAGGCAAGGGACGTCTGAGGTTTTTCCCATTTGGGTTTTCCTCGTACATCACCGTGTAATGAGATTGCTTAGTTTATCTTAAATAAATCACCTAGAATGCATGCTTAGGTTCAAAAGATAAAATTGGGTTTAATTTGTAATCTTGCTTTAATTTGGTGCTAAATTAGTTTGAGTTAATTTTGGTGTAATTTAATTCAATTCAAAGAACTTAATTTGAGAATATTCTTGTTTGGTTCGTTTAGCCTAACTATGAACTTGAATTAATTTTGTTTAAGTGAAATTTGAAATTGTTTGTGTAGTTTAATTTTTACTTGTAGTTTAATATAATTTTTCATTGGTTTGGAGAAAAGAAAAATTAAATAATTTTTGAAAAATTAAAATTTGATATATAATTGAACCATCTCATAATTAATGTTTAAAATTTGGGGGGTTCCGCACCTTTCAAGAACCATTTTCTCCTCTAGTGTGTATTGATTTATTTTTGGTTCGAGGAGACATGCCGAACTAATACTCATTAATTTGGTACGAGAGGTACATGGACTTGATAGCAGAGTATGTCACATCACGATGGGGACAATCTGGGAATGTTATAGTTGTATATATAATATGTGTATTAAATACATACAGATGCAATATATCTACTTATGTGTGAATGGTAGAGAAACTTAATTAATTGACTCAATAATAATAATACATGGATGAAATTAAATATTGAGACCGTGGTCGCGTATCGTATGTGTAATACGAGTGAGCTAGACTTATCGAGGTTATTTAGATATGTTATCTAGTTGTGATGGGTATCATATCTAGATAGGATACGTTAGGTGTGCACATTAGTTGAGCGGTGAGGATCTCAAGAGAGTGTATGTGAAATTTACATGTGTAACAAATTACTGATTTAATCTGTGATTTAAACACTTGAAAAATATTTTCAAACTGTTTTCTTGGGTTCTGACTCGTGTAAAAATATTTTCAAAACTTTTTAAGTGTCAAGCCATAGAGACGCCAAGTTTGATGACTCTATTCAGGGATGCGTACCTGCAGCACTTGTGGAGGCTTGCAGGATTTGCTTTAGATGCATCAGCTTATTCATTCTAGATAGGATTTCTCTCAGTATTTCTTTTGGGCATGTTGCTCCTCATACTATTTATTTTTTCAGATTATCAGACTGTATTCAGATTTAGTTTTATTTACTTCATATTGTAGTTGAATTATTTTTTTTAACCGATGGTTTATTCGGTCTTATTTATTTTATATATCTTTCATGTGACTGTTTAGATTATTACAGTGTGGATGGTTTGGTTAATTTAATTTATTTTCGCATGTTGTTATATGATTGAAAGATAAAATTTGGCGCCGGCTTAATTTAATATAGTTGGTTAGTAATTAAAAAGTTTTTGGACAATGATGCTAAGAATGAACCAAATGATATTCTTGATTATTTTGATATAGGACGGATAACCCGTGATTAAAATAGGCGGGGTGTCATAAAAAGCTTCTCGTAACAGGTATTTATAGGCTAATAAAAAAATTTGAGACGACGCATATCGTTCAAACGACATTGGAATGTCATTTGAATGACCCTAGAAATGACCTATTAAAAAACAATCCAGTACATGGTCGTTTGAAGTAACAAGGAACGACCCATCGCACGACCTAAGAAACGACATGTGATGTCGTTTGATCAGGTCGTTTGAACAACAACATTATGTCATTTGAATGATATTAAGATGTTATTTGAACAACTAGAGAGACAAATATTTATTTTTTAAAGTTCGCCTATAGGTCTTTCAGAAGACATTTAAGTTAGAAAAATGCCTCAATTTGGTAAAACCATTTTATAAAAGTATCCTAATACTTAGTAAAAAATCTAAGTAACTCAAAAAAATTTATATACTAAAGTATACCTTATGTCGCGCATATGTTGAAGATGCTTGATATTCGGATCCGTCTTCTTGAACGTGTGAACGTGAACTTCCTCAACGGTTGTAGCGGGATATGACATGCTCAATGTAAACCAGGGATGATGAAAAATATGTTCTTACAACCCAGCATGACAACAATTTCCCTAAGGCAACTAAGAATGGTGATGAGGATAATGTTATCAAGAAGGGGAGCAAGAAGTATAATGGGGGATATAAGAATGGTGACAATGCAGGTCCTGACAATGGATTTCCAAACGATCAACAACATTTTCAAAGAACTAATTTACAAGATCTTGAGTAAAGTCAAGGATAAATAATTCCTTAAGTAGCCAAAGAAGATGATTGAATACCTAACGAAAAGGAACACTACCCTGAGATGCACGTACCAAACGTGGCATGGACATTAAACAGAGAACTGTAAGGCTTTCAAGTCTCATTTATAAGAATCGGCCCAAGATAAACACTTTAATGATTATGTAGAGAAAAATATGTTGGGGTTGTATACTAAATGTCATGGTTCACTATTGAATTTTAGTATGTTTATTTAATGAAAATCTTCACAAATGATGTTTGCATCATATTATTTAATATATTTATGCATAGGTGTCTTTTATTCTACATAGTAGATTATTTGGTGTGCAGAGCTCAACTTACACACGGAAGATCAGATCATTGGTCCTTATAGAATATAAGTCTAGTTCACAATCTTAGATGGAGATTGATAACGCCTATAAAATGATAAGAAGTGAAGGTATGAAGATGAAATTAAGATAAATAATCCCATCAAACACATACGAGACAAAGATTTTTAAAGTGGTTCGACTGTAAGGAAAGCCTACATCCACTGCTATTTTATTTCAGGGGTTTATAATAGCACAATATAGTATGTTGTGAATGATTGGCCTCTCACTTTAGCTAAAGGAGAATATATATTTATAAGGATTGTTAGGAAACCATGAGATGGAATGCCTTTATACATTCAGGCATTTGCATCTTTATACAATAAATGAACCTCTTGATATTCACGAGTATAATGACTCTACACCCATGGCTTTCGATATTCGTGATGGTTCATATTCTCTAGGTTGGTCGGCTGATTGGCCAACTAACTGTCTTCGGAAGCCGACCAAGTGAGTAATTAATATCAATATTTCCACGTAGGAGAATAGGTGTCCATTTCTCATTAGTCTATGTAGATGGATAATTTTTTGCGTCAACAAAGATGCACACACCATCAGTATGATTGTAGCACTATTTTAGTAGGTATATCTTAATTACAGGAAATGGTATAGTTTTGACTTGTTGTACTAGTACACTTTGTGTGTATTGAAGGGGACAAATTTGAGATAATTGTCTTTATACTGACTATATAAGATAATACATATCTCATGGTTGCTATGAGTACGTAAGCTCTTAATTCAGACATAATTAATGGACACGTGCATCAATTGTTCATTACTTTAACCTATTGGGTGAGATTTATTTATAGATCAATAAGCATGGTAGATTGGGTAATGATGATTAGTGTATGGTGAAATTTAATTATAAATGGAATATACGTCTCGGTATAGAGATTGATGATACCCTTTTTATGTAGCTTAAAAGTTTTGATTATGTCAAACTCAACCGGTGGATTTAATTATTCAACATATCAAATAAGTTAAGCAGACAGTCTCAAGTAATTCGAAAGAGGTCAATTTAATATTATTATCAGTAATTTATTTTAAACGACGAGTATCTATAATCTTAACGTGGGGAGATTACTAAGCATTTAATAATGAGGAGATCAAAAATATAATTTTGAGATGGTAGATTACAGTACAATTATTATTCTTTAGTGGAATGAATGATAATTTATAGAATTATGGAATTAATTATATAGTTTAATTAGGATTCCTAAATCTATAGGAAGCTAGTCTCCTATTTCTCTTAGTAGTCCCCGTGTTAGCCTATATAAGCAACCCCTTATCTCCTAATAAGTTTGGGATTAATATTAACTAGAAAAATACCTAAAAATTAGTGATAAGGTCATGAGCATTGGTACCCACACACCAATTGCATGTGTTGACTTAAAGGAATAGCATGGAAGATCTCGAGGTCTCTTTGAATGCTCTCGTGTTGTAAAATCAATTACGGACAATTGGAGAGTCCAAAGATTATGAAATTGGAGCCACGAGTTCCAGATATACAGAGGAAGAGGCATAAGAAATGTCAAGTCATTCGGAGATCGTTTATTCTGTCTGCTTTACGCATCTTTACAAAATAGTGATCCACGAAGATAATCCGACAACACAGATTAGATCTGAAATCTAATCAAGAATGAATCAAGAAGGTGAATTAAATTTTCAATAATGTGTTATAATACACATAAAACCTGATGTAATACTTTGGATTCATAAATATGAAGGTTTGGAATTGAAATCAATTAAAGAACACGCGATTTGATCTGCCCAAACAGATGCGCGACACGTCATGGTATCTACTTGTTAGAGCCATAACTTGAGAACCATTGATCGAATGGGGCTAAAAAAATTCTACGTGTTGCAGAGGCTGAAAGATATAAAAACTATCGAAAGATCTTATTTTTATGCTATTAAGTTTTTTAAAAAAATCATCTCGATTTTGTGCCTGCCACACCGTTAGATTTACGACATAGATTGGTGTAACACGAAAGAGATCAAATCTCTACGGTTCAAGCCAGAAGAACTGCAAAGGTGTGACACCCCGACTAATTAAATACCGGGTAGCTACTCCTTTATTAAATCAATACAAAATGTTAAGTTGGTTCAGTTAATAGCATCACTGTCAAAAACATTTTAAAGGTTACTAACCACCTAGTATTTAAAAAGTAAGTTGCCAAATTTTAAATTAAGTCTGATTAACATGCAATAGAAGAATAATGGAAGAACAACAAAATCCATTCACCATAACGAAGTAATGAAATAGCCAACAATTTATAATAAGTCCGGAGGAAAACTCCTCACAACTGAAAATAATATGACAAGTCTGAATCCTGAATTAATTACATGCCAGAAGTCTGAATAAATGAAATGTCTCTAAAAGAAATGGGCAACATGCCCTACAACTGATAAATGCTGAATATAGAGTCAAGATAGATGAAGCGTCTACAAGCAAAATCCTGTAACTTCCACAAACAGCTACAGCTCGTCACCTGAATGAGGATCCTAAGCATGGTGTCCTTGTGGCTGGGCACCTAAAATGGTTTTTACAAAAAAATAGATTTGAAAGAAAATGGGTCAGAGACCGAAAGTGGAAATCATTTTAAAAACAGCAAGTGTTTTAATAACATTAAAATATTAAATGCAAAATACATGTTAGGACGTGCACTCACATGAAATTCTCACCTCTCGACTACATGTGCACTCCTAACGTACCGTACCCATCTAAATAACATACATATCTAACCAAACCGTTATAAGTTCTACTCCTTACTACTCGATTCCCATAATACATTCTAGCGTTATCAATTAAATAGAGGGCTTTACTTAAACTCAGATTCTCAATTAGTAATACAATTCACTATTGGTTAACCCGTTATGTTTTCTCAAAACATTACCATAATTATATTCACAATATCAACATGAAAGTTCCCATTAATTAAGTGTATATTATCCACATCATAAATATACAATACAAGAACCCCGAGACTAAGCTGCGGTGCACACATACTCTGCTATCCATCCCGGTACGTCACGTACATAAGGATCACGCATTCCGAATCTCTCAAGAATCGTTCTCAGATAACAACAATCACAAACAATGGAGGCGAACACAGTCACATCACATGGGTCACGCACATACCTGCGCTCCCACGATCAGCAGACTTATTAACATCCCAATAAGTCCTTCTCTGACCTATGTTCTCGAGGTACCAGTCTAAATCCGGGCAACACAAGGATTAGAGGGCCCTAAGCGAACGTAAACCTCCCGTGATAGCAAGTATGGTAGGTATGTCATACACATAAAATTAATACATATACTAAGTATGCACACATCTTAGTAATCACCATAATTTATTTGTAGTACACTTCTCATTCTCGTACCTACGTATAATGTTACACAATTTACATGTTCCCGGTTGATACAATTATACAAGCCATTAATTGTTCTCACGTTGTAATAGACACTCACGTCCTAATCCATAATTTCCATTTGGTTCGAACTACACTTCTAGGTTTTACTCCTCATTATATCCCAAATATCCCAAATATATCAATTAATCCACAAGGAAGTGTTATCTCTACATATACACAAGGTTACGGGACACTCGGGATCAAAACAGGCTAAAAAGCCCAAACTGTCAGCTCGTTAGAAGTCTCGTTCGAACGAGGCTGTTCGAACGAGAGTTCGTTCGAACGAACTGGGTATCTAACGAAATCTCGTTCGAACGAAAGGCATCGAACGAACATTCAACTCGTTAGAAGGCAAACTGTCCACTCGTTAGAAGCTCGTTCGAACGAGCTCATTCGAACGACCTGGGTAGGTCTTCTAACGAGAGGCCAGTTTCGAGCCCAGAAATTCCTTAACTCGTTTTTCCAACTTTTCTTCACCTCTAATATCCTCTAAACATCAAACCATCAATTGTACATGGGTTCTAATCAATCCTAAATATACTTAGGTCATATATTAACGTATTTTGTGGGATTAATCCATCCTAAATCTCATCCAAATATTAAATCTCCACATCTTCTTCCCCAATCTCAAGAACATGAACCCTAGAAATTAAATTCATCCATAGGCATAAATAAATCCGTTTTTATGGTATAAAAAGATGTATTTTTCACTGACTAATCATCCTAACATTGTTCTACATACAATCTCCTCATAAAATTATAAATCTCTACATCCAATTCAATGGGTTTTTATCATTCTCCAATAACAATGAAATTCTGTCAATTTCCTACGCATGGAAGAAACATTCTTTGTAATAAACGAAATTAAACCACTTGCCTTATGTGTATCTCTGATTTTGATGTCGAATTGATGGATGATTCTCTCTCTCTCTGCAGAATTCTCTTCTCTTCTCTCTCTCTACAAGCCTTCTTCTCCAAAGTGACAATGGTGGCTAGGGTTTTGCCTTAGGAACTCTTTTGGAACTAATTTCAATAACCTACGTAGCCCTTTAGGTTATTAGTGGGTTTAGTGGGTGATTGCCAAATCAGATATAAATTCCTAATTTTCGTGGGTTTTAATTCCCAAAAATCCAAAATTACCAAACTACCCTTATACGTTGCCGGCATGGCCTAAAAATGCCCCGGGACTTAAACTAAACCCCCGGCTAGTGTTTTCTGACTATTTCGACCCTTCCGGACACGTTGACGCACTCAAAACGACCATACGGTTAATAGAAATAAAATTCACTTTTATAATTAAAATAATTATATTCCTAACGCGACTGTCACACGCGTCTCAACAAAATTTCCAAATTGTCGTCTTTCAATCTCACGACAAATTTCATAATTCAATATTCATATATAGCCATATATACTCATTAATATCAAATACTAACTCGCATCTCGCTAGTATTTTTATCCGGATTAATTTCCAATTAATACACATTTAATTCAATTAATCCCATAAATAAATATCACAAAAATACGGGGTATTACATACTTCCCCCCTAATAACTGAATTTTGTCCCGAAATTCGGAACTAGAAAGTACCTGGTAAGAACAACTCTGGATAACGTTCGCGCATCTCATCCTCGCGCTCCCATGTGGACTCCTCGACATTATGATGTCGCCACTGAACACGCACTAACGGAACTATCTTTGACCGTAGTTTCCGCTCACTTCGGTCCAAAATAGCAATCGGCCCCTCCTCGTAGGAGCTATCAGGCTGGAGATCTATGTCCTCCAAAGCAATGTGAGAATGAGCCAAATCGTCTCTAAGATATTTTCTTAGCGAGGAAATATGAAACACATCGTGAATCCGATGCAAATGCTCCGGTAACCCAAGCCTATACGCAACCGGTCCAATCCGCTCAAAAATAGGAAATGGTCCCACATATCTCGGTGCCAACTTCCCTTTCTTCCCGAAACGCATAATCCCCTTCATAGGAGATACTCTGAGCAAAACTTGGTCCCCCACTTGGAACTCCCTGAAGAACCTCTTCGCATCAGCATAGCTCTTATGCCGATCCTGAGCTACCCGAATGCGACTCCGAATCAATTCTATTCTTGCCGAAGTATCTTGAATCACTTCCGGCCCAAGTAGTTTGTTGCCCCCCACCTCCAACCAACATGCTGGGGAACGACAAGGTCTACCGTACAACGCCTCAAATGGATCCATGCCAATAGTGAACTGGTAGGAGTTGTTGTAAGCAAACTCCACCAGTGGAAGATACTGCTCCCATCCACCTTCGAAATCAATGATGCACATACGCAACATGTCCTCCAAAATCTGGTTTGTAAGCTCGGTTTGCCCATCGGTCTGCGGGTTATACGCCGTACTCAACCGCAATTCCGTGCCCATGGCCTCCTGAAAACTCTCCCAAAACCGTGAAACGAATATCTTGTCTCTGTCAGACACGATATTTAGGGGCATACCGTGAAGTCTCACTATCTCTGCAATAAAGATCTGGGCATACTGTCCCGTAGTGTAGTCTGTCCTTACGGGTAGAAAATGAGCGACTTTGGTCAACCTATCCACAATTACCCAAATGGAGTCGTGACCCCTCTGTGATGTAGGCAACCCCATGATAAAGTCCATGCATATGCTCTCCCACATCCACATCGGGACCTCCAATGGCTGTAGAAGTCCTGCCGGTCTCTGATGATCCACTTTTACTAGCTGACAAGTGGTGCATTTAGAAACAAACACGGCAATATCTCTCTTCATCCCGCTCCACCAATACTGTCGTCTCATGTTTTGGTACATTTTGTCCCCACCGGGATGTACCGTGAACCGTGAGCCATGCGACTCTGCCATCACCTCGTGCCGCAATTCCTCCCCTTCCGTAACTACCAATCTCCCATTGAAGCGTAATCCCCCGTCTGAGCTAACGGTATAGGACTCGGCTCCCTCTGCTAGTAATCGAACTATCTGCTCCTGACAGAACGAGTCATTTGCCTGTGCCCTTACTACCTTCGTGACAATCTGAGGTGTAACGGTCATCACAGACATGAATGATCGGGCCACTGCATCCTGGTGTCCCAACTCCTTCCATTTGGCCTTCCACACCCCTGCCACCTTATCTACTGGCCTACGGCTCAACGCGTCTGCTACTACGTTATCCTTCCCCGGGTGATACTAGATATCAAACTGATAGCCCTTCACAAACTCAAGCCACCTTCGCTGCCGCATATTCAACTCTTTCTGCGTGAATAGGTACTGTAGGGACTTGTAGTCCGTGAACAATCGAAACTTTTCCCCCAAAAGGTAATGTCTCCAAATACGAAGAGAAAATACAACTGCCGCCAACTCCAAGTCATGAGTGGGGTAATTCTTCTCATGAGGCTTTAGCTTACGGGAAGCATAAGCTATGGCCTGACTCTCCTTCTGTAATACACCTCCAAGTCCTTGTAAGGACGCATCGGGGTAGACTAGATACTCAACTCCCGGTCTCGGCAATGCTAACACAGGTGCTAAGGTCAACTTATCCTTCAACTCATCGAATGCCAACTGACAGGCATCACTCCAGATGAATGGCACACCCTTACGAGTCAGGTGTGTCAAAGGACCTGCTATCTTTGAAAATCCCAGAATGAATCTCCTGTAGTATCCTGCTAGTCCCAAGAAACTACGGATCTCCATTGGTGTCGTGGGCTGTCCCCACTCCCTCACCGCGGATACCTTCCCCGGATCAACAGATATCCCCCGGTCGGAAATAATATGTCCCAAAAACTGGACCTCCTTCAGCCAAAACCCGCACTTCTCATATTTTGCATACAGCTCGTTCTGACGTAGTGTCTGCAAAACTTGCCTCAAATGCTCGGCGTGCTCCTCCTCTGTCTGGGAGTAAATCAGAATATCATCAATGAAGACAATTACGAACTGATCAAGGAACTCTCTGAACACCCTATTCATCAAGTCCATAAACACTGCTGGAGCGTTGGTCAAACCAAAAGGCATAACTCGAAACTCGTAAGAACCATATCTCGTTAGGAACGCAGTCTTCAAGACATCCCCTTCCCTGATACGCAACTGATGGTATCCCGATCGCAAATCAATCTTTGAGAAGAAAGAAGCTCCTCTCAACTGGTCAAATAAGTCATCGATTCGAGGCAACGGATACTTATTCCGTATCGTGACCTTATTCAACTCTCGCTAATCCACACACAATCTCAATGATCCATCCCTCTTCTTCACGAACAACACAGGGGCACCCCACGATGAAGTACTCCTCCGTATAAACCCCTAACCCAACAACTGCTCAATCTGATCTCGTAGCTCTTGCATCTCTGCCGGAGCCATATGGTACGGTGCGCGTGCTATAGGTCTCGTATCTGGCAATAAGTCTATGACAAAGTCTATCTCTCGACTGGGGGGTAGGCCTGGTATCTCCTGAAACACATCGGAATACTCCCTGACAACTGGGATCGAATCTAAAGGAATCACAACCTCTTTATAGGTATCCTCCTCTATGTAATAAAAA
This sequence comes from Sambucus nigra, assembly GCA_949130495.1. Taxonomy (NCBI): domain Eukaryota; kingdom Viridiplantae; phylum Streptophyta; class Magnoliopsida; order Dipsacales; family Adoxaceae; genus Sambucus; species Sambucus nigra. The sequence goes on from OX422222.1 coordinate 293,417,693, forward strand.
TGAGCGGTCGAGCCTCCCTCTGGGCTAGGCATCGCCACCACAAACATCTCTTCCCCCGGAATGGCAAAAACAATGCTCCCACCAAAGCAATCAATCATGGCTCTATAATCTGCGAGCCAATCCATACCGATAATCATATCGTGCACATGCATATCTAATACCAACATGTCTGCAGGTAATACCAAACTACCAATCTCTACCCCCACTCCCCGGCATATAAAGAAAATAAGTGACCCACTCCCCAATGGTGAGTCTACACACGTCACTGTGCTCTCTGCTGTGGCTAACAACCCTAAGGCTTTCACAAAATGTGTAGCTATAAAATAATGCGTTGCCCCCGTATCAAACAAAACCCGACCCATAGTACCATGGATAGGAAACATACCCTCAATCGCGGGTGGTGCCTGTGGAGCTGCTGCCTGGTGGACGTTATAGACACGTCCATACTGTAACTGCCTCTGCTGCACAGGAACTGCTGGAATGGCTGGAAGAGCTGGCACCTGGGCTGGAGCTGGGAGGGCAGGTGGAAAAAGTGGCCTATGTGGCTCATGTCGAGCACCCTGCTGCTGCTGCGGGGCCCTACCCCTATCAGGACAGTCCTGGCGTTTATGGCCAGTCTTGCCACAAACGAAACACTTCCCCGAGAAGTTCCCCCCTCTCTGTCCCTGCTGCCCCCGGCCCTGGTGGCCGTTACCGTTCCTCCACTGGCCCTGCTGAAACTGCTGATGACCATTCTGACCCTGCTGGTTTTGATGGTCGTTCGGACCCTGATGGCCCTGCCGGAAACCTCCCTGTCCGTGCCTGAAATTTCCCGACCTGAATCTCTTGTGATCCCCCTGCTGGGAACCCTGGTCGCCCTGTCTCTGCCCCTGAATAGATTGTGCCCCATTGGCACCATTCCCTCCAGTCCTGCCCTGATGGCTGGACTCTCCTGACCTCTTGCCTTCAGTCATGTGAAAGCGATGGTCCTGGCAGTGTAACAGTGCAGCGTTAACCACATCAGAGTAAGTGGCCAACGATAGGTTCCCCAACAAATGCTGACGGATCCTCCAAGTCAACCCGTCTGTAAATTTCTGTATCTTCTTCTCCTCTGTCGGTATCTCATCCGGAACAATGTTCAGAAGATCAGTGAATTCGGCCTCATACTCGGCCACAGTCTTACCCTCCTGCTTAAGGCTCATCAACTTCCTCCTCATCTCCGTGTGAACAGTTGACGAAAAATATTTGCGATCGAACCGCACCTAAAACTCTTGGATAGTGAGAGTATCTCTCTCCTCCACGGTGGTAATAGACTCCCACCACTGCAGTGCAGACCCCACTAGCTTACAGGTAGCTAGTATCTGCTTCTGGACATCGGTGCACTCATACATCCTCAGGTGCCGCTGAATGTCCTTCCTCCACTGACTCGAAACCACAACATCGGAGCTACCTGCGAACTCCGGTGGGTGTGCTTTCTGAAAAGCATCACGTACACGTTCCCAAGCAGACGGGAATGCATGTGCCTGAACTGGCGCGGCTACTGGCGCCTGAGGTGGTGCCTGCTGAACTACTGCTAGTGCGGCATTTACCGCCTGGGCCACAACGGCTGCAACCTCGGCGGCATTCATCGTGCCCTGAACTGGTGCGGGCTGTGGTTCTGGCGTTGCATCCCTGGGAACCCTTTGTGCACGTCGTGGAGGCATCTGAAATAAGAATGCAGTTTATAAGTTCGCAGTTATAAACTTGAAATAACTGAAGAACGTAGCATATACAAGAGAATACAACAGTCCTAAAATATAGGGCTCTACATCAAAGAAAGCTCAGAGGAAACATAATAAGACGTACAGATCCTAAAGGACACTAGAACCTGATGCTCTGATACCACCTGTGACACCCCGACTAATTAAATACCGGGTAGCTACTCCTTTATTAAATCAATACAAAATGTCAAGTTGGTTCAGTTAATAGCATCACTATCGAAAACATTTTAAAGGTTACTAACCACCTAGTATTTAAAAAGTAAGTTGCCAAATTTTAAATTAAGTCTGATTAACATGCAATAGAAGAATAATGGAAGAACAACAAAATTCAGTCACCATAACAAAGTAATAAAATAGCCAACAATTTATAATAAGTCCGGAGGAAAACTCCTCACAACAATCTCACAACTGAAAATAATATGACAAGTCTGAATCCTGAATTAATTATATGCCAGAAGTCTGAATAAATGAAATGTCTCTAAAAGAAATGGGCAACATGCCCTACAACTGATAAATGTTGAATATAGAGTCAATATAGATGAAGCGTCTACAAGCAAAATCCTGTAACTTCCACAAACAGCTACAGCTCGTCACCTGAATGAGGATCCTAAGCATGGTGTCCTTGTGGCTGGGCACCTAAAATGGTTTTTACAAAAAAATAGATTTGAAAGAAAATGGGTCAGAGACCGAAAGTGGAAATCATTTTAAAAACAGCAAGTGTTTTAATAACATTAAAACATTAAATGCAAAATACATGTTAGGACGTGCACTCACATGAAATTCTCACCTCTCGACTACATATGCACTCCTAACGTACCGTACCCATCTAAATAACATACATATCTAACCAAACCGTAATAAGTTCTACACCTTACTACTCGATTCCCATAATACATTCTAGCGTTATCAATTAAATAGAGGGCTTTACTTAAACTCAGATTCTCAATTAGTAATACAATTCACTATTGGTTAACCCGTTATGTTTTCTCAAAACATTACCATAATTATATTCACAATATCAACATGAAAGTTCCCATTAATTAAGTGTATATTATCCACATCATAAATATACAATACAAGAACCCCGAGACTAAGCTGCGGTGCACACATACTCTGCTATCCATCCCGGTACGTCACGTACATAAGGATCACGCATTCCGAATCTCTCAAGAATCGTTCTCAGATAACAACAATCACAAACAATGGAGGCGAACACAGTCACATCACATGGGTCACGCACATACCTGCGCTCCCACGATCAGCAGACTTATTAACATCCCAATAAGTCCTTCTCTGACCTATGTTCTCGAGGTACCAGTCTAAATCCGGGCAACACAAGGATTAGAGGGCCCTAAGCGAACGTAAACCTCCCGTGATAGCAAGTATGGTAGGTATGTCATACACATAAAATTAATACATATACTAAGTATGCACACATCTTAGTAATCACCATAATTTATTTGTAGTACACTTCTCATTCTCGTACCTACGTATAATGTTACACAATTTACATGTTCCCGGTTGATACAATTATACAAGCCATTAATTGTTCTCACGTTGTAATAGACACTCACGTCCTAATCCATAATTTCCATTTGGTTCGAACTACACTTCTAGGTTTTACTCCTCATTATATCCCAAATATCCCAAATATATCAATTAATCCACAAGGAAGTGTTATCTCTACATATACACAAGGTTACGTGACACTCGGGATCAAAACAGGCTAAAAAGCCCAAACTGTCAGCTCGTTAGAAGTCTCGTTCGAACGAGGCTGTTTGAACGAGAGTTCGTTCGAACGAACTGGGTATCTAACGAAATCTCGTTCGAACGAAAGGCATCGAACGAACATTCAACTCGTTAGAAGGCAAACTGTCCACTCGTTAGAAGCTCGTTCGAACGAGCTCATTCGAACGACCTGGGTAGGTCTTCTAACAAGAGGCCAGTTTCGAGCCCATAAATTCCTTAACTCGTTTTTCCAACTTTTCTTCACCTCTAATCTCCTCTAAACATCAAACCATCATTTGTACATGGGTTCTAATCAATCCTAAATATACTTAGGTCATATATTAACGTATTTTGTGGGATTAATCCATCCTAAATCTCATCCAAATATTAAATCTCCACATCTTCTTCCCCAATCTCAAGAACATGAACCCTAGAAATTAAATTCATCCATAGGCATAAATAAATCCGTTTTTATGGTATAAAAAGATGTATTTTTCACTGACTAATCATCCTAACATTGTTCTACATACAATCTCCTCATAAAATTATAAATCTCTACATCCAATTCAATGGGTTTTTATCATTCTCCAATAACAATGAAATTCTGTCAATTTCCTACGCATGGAAGAAACATTCTTTGTAATAAACGAAATTAAACCACTTGCCTTATGTGTATCTCTGATTTTGATGTCGAATTGATGGATGATTCTCTCTCTCTCTGCAGAATTCTCTTCTCTTCTCTCTCTACAAGCCTTCTTCTCCAAAGTGACAATGGTGGCTAGGGTTTTGCCTTAGGAACTCATTTGGAACTAATTTTAATAACCTCCGTAGCCCTTTAGGTTATTAGTGGGTTTAGTGGGTGATTTCCAAATCAGATATAAATTCCTAATTTTCGTGGGTTTTAATTCCCAAAAATCCAAAATTACCAAACTACCCTTATACGTTGCCGGCATGGCCTAAAAATGCCCCGGGACTTAAACTAAACCCCCGGCTAGTGTTTTCTGACTATTTAGACCCTTCCGGACACGTTGACGCACTTAAAACGACCATACGGTTAATAGAAATAAAATTCACTTTTATAATTAAAATAATTATATTCCTGACGCGACTGTCACACGCGTCTCAACAAAATTTCCAAATTGCCGTCTTTCAATCTCACGACAAATTTCATAATTCAATATTCATATATAGCCATATATACTCATTAATATCAAATACTAACTCGCATCTCGCTAGTATTTTTATCCAGATTAATTTCCAATTAATACACATTTAATTCAATTAATCTCATAAATAAATATCACAAAAATACGGGGTATTACAAAAGGTATGAGATCTTGAATCTAATATATAGAGACACCATAAATATTCTTTTTAATGAAACTTAATTATCACATAAATCAAATGATCCAATATTTTATTTTAAGTACTCCAACAATTGGTATCAGAGCACGATTTTGATTTACATGATAATTGAAAAATCCTTGTTGTCTATCAAAGTTGGTTTGATTGATTTAGTTTTAATCTTGAATGAATTCTAGATCTAAGATCTAACTTTTTTAGCAGAGATTCATATGTTTCGTCCCTCCATTATGGTCCGATTCATATTTAATATTTTTATGTGATTGGATCCTATGATAGTTTATACGTAGTTATTTTTCTGTCTTCGATTGGGTTGTAATAATGAACTTTTAATTTAAATCATTAGATTTAGTTGTAGTTATTACATGTAATCTTTTTTGGTTCGTCGAAATCTGCATCGATTAATAAATCGGGCACCGAAGACAATTTTAGGGACAAATGATATTTGTCGGACAACAATTTGAAAAGTTTTGGTGGAATCTTATTGTGTTGTAATGGACCATGGAGTGTGAGTTAGTGATTAAGACATTACATAAAAGTGTCACGATAAACTTCATAGGCATACTAGGAGCCACGTGAAACACATGGCGCGATGATGCGGTTATGTGCTGTTTTGGCATGAGCAACCTCTTGGAGTATTTTATTGATGGTGGTGCAGTATGGGAAAACTTCGACTCGGCCTAGATTTCCTACTTGGTATGGTTCCTTACATGGGAAGGATTCGTGGAGTCAATGATTGCATGAGATAAGGATTATAGACTATAATGGAGAGGGGCCTATTTTTATTTTCCTATTATTTATGGATTGTATCTCTTGCTTTTCTTATTCTGTTGTGATTGTGGTTCTTGTTTAATATTTGTGTTTTAATTAATGGCGTATTAAAATTAATTAATTTCAACAGACCCATTAAATTGGACAACATGAACAAATATTATTGGACCCGACCTTAGATCATGGTTTTCTTGGAGAATAATTTTTTTGGAGGTTAATTTTAAATTTATTCAATTTAATGGGTTTTATTTGTTACTCGTATTAAATTTAATATTCAGAATTAATTTAATTTAAAATAATTTTATTATGGTTGGATAATTAAAATAAAGAAATTATATTAATTTGAATAAATAAATTAGAAAATCTCATCATTTTAATTGGACAGTTTAAAATTGAACAGTCTCCATGGTTATATGTTTAATTTAAATTTTTTAAAATTATGGATTTTTAATGTGTAATTAGAAAGAGTAAATTAAATTTTCGAATTTATTTTATGAATATAAGGGAATTTAGAATTTATATTTATTACACATGTTTTGGACCTGTGAAAATTTTGACAACCGAAAATTTTGACATGCGTCAGTTGCCCTGTATTTTTTAAAACATTAAAATTAAACTTCTCTTTTTGACAACTCTCACTGAAGTTTTAAATTACTAAGTGGGAGAGGAATTTGGTCAGAAACAAATACCACGGTCTCCACCAACGGTTTTTAGGTTTCAATAACATTTAGGTCCAATAAAGATGAATACTATTTATTGTGGTAACCAGTGTAAATTTCCTTACGGATAATTTTGGGTTCATATTCATATGGGCGGACCCAAAGGAAGAGTCTATGTGATATGAGATAGTTTAAAATTAGTTGGTGGTATACACTTAGACACAAAATTATAGTAGGTATTCTAAAGAGAAATGCTATTATTTTATGGGACCAAAGTGTCAATTATTAATTTTATTTGGCATAGTCTTTGCTTAGATGGTAAATTAAAAGAATTGGTATGCCTAATGTGATTATGTATAGTAGGTTCTCTAAAGAGTAATGCTATTCAAATGGTAATTAGAATGCCGACGAATTCTTTCAGAATGGTAAAGGGAATCAACTTTAAATTGAATTCAAACTTAATTGATTGTCATAATATGTTCTTTATTACGTGATTCTCTAGTTTTAAATGGTAACTCCAATATCCACTTATTTCATACTCAGTTTTATATACATTCTTGTAATAATTAAAAGGACTGAATTTAAATTGGGCATGGTGTTGACGATAGAGAAATGCATATGTGTATTTTTTAAGTGTTGTCTTGAATTATCACATTAAAAAATTTATGCACGAAAATATGGAATATAAGTGGAAAAGATTAATGGTATGACACGACATGACTTGTTCATTAAGTTAGATATATTGTGACATCAGTATTAATTACTGTCCATTGCCTATAATATGATGATTATCTCACATCTAATGTTTGATAATCAGGGCATATAGTTAGGCAGGTTGCCATGAATGACTTTAAGGGAATGTTAGTATGATTGATACAACCCTAGTTATAAGATTATATTTTGATGGTGATTTCTCGTCTGAAGGAAATAGAAATCTAAATAGGTGAAATTGATAGGGAAACCCACATTGATATCCTCCTCAACAAAAGGTTTTATCATGATATCATATAAATATTTGAGTTACTAAAATAACTTCACTTCTTAACCGGAAGGTTAATAGAAGCTAAAGTCAAATCAGAAACAATTAAGTTGGAATTCAGGCAGTGGCTAGGTTTAAAATATAGTTAGCAAATTGCGTAATTGCAAGTGAATTCACTAAGAGAAGTCAGAATACTAGTAAGAGTTAATAAGCTTATCTTATTTAAAAGAACAAGGTAGATACATTTTATTTGCAAAAAAAGTTGAATAATGTTCAATGGTTAGTTCTATGATAACCTAGATTGTAGATACATGATCCATTGATCACTAGAACCTACTACTGGAAATTTGTAATTGCAGTGGGAGAGATGAGTCTCAGTTTTGATAATTAGAGATTAATTTTATATTATTTCCTATAACTATGTAAGAATAGAATGAACTTTAGTTCAACTTCTACTATTTTTATGGAAGGATATTTTTTTTTTCAATAATTCATGTGTTGTCAATGGTATTAAACAATATATTCATCTTTGGTACTAAAGCGGATAATCATTATAAAATAAATCTCATATTTAGTACACTATAGTATTTTAATAGTATTCATGATTTATCACTAAAAGGATAAGATTATTCTCTATAAACCATAATATATCTATAACACTAAATACCTAGGTCCTTTTATCTAAATGAATTCTAAACTGGTAAAATGCGGGTTCTTACATTCATCGGAAGTGGAGGCACTTCTAGTTAATGAATATGGTTTAGATGGAAAATGACTAAGGGGTATTATAGCTACAAAAATATTAGAATTGGTTTATTATGATTGATGTAATTCTATAACTTCTTATTTCAGATTTAATAATTACTGATCAGTAACTCAGATTATATCCATGAATATAGTGCCACAAGTTACTTTTAGTAACGATGTGTCAAATAAATAAGAATTAAGTTTCTTTCACACGTGATAAGATTTATGATGGTTATTTATAAGATATAGATACGCATATGTCAAGATTGTTTTCTAAGCCAATTTTCTTTTCTCCTGTTAAAGATAATGGACTGCTTTCAATTCAATTCTAGTATTTCATATAATGGGTAGTGTAACACTTGTGTTAGGAGAAAACTTGACAAGTCAGAACAAGGATAAATGTTTAAATCTATATTCTATGCCACATTCCCAAAAGCATTGTTCGGAACAAATGAATGTCTAATAGGCTTATTTGAACCTCTTTCATACCACCACTATAGGTGAAAACATCACAAAGAAATGAGTATGACATTCTACTACATTATCGTAGTGGGCGGATTGTCAATTCTCATAATGGTAAAAACCATATAAACACATCATGATTTTTACACTCATAAATGTATAACTTTATCATAGTGAGCATTTATCATTCTTAGGATTGTCACCCATTGTGACCCTTAGATAAAAAGGTAATAAACCCTGTAACTATAATAAGGTATTCCTTCACAAGGATGCATAGCATTCTTGGAAAAGCTATGATATTTGGTACCATATAGATTCAACAAGATGGGGTCAAACCCACCAGCTGCAAGTGAATCTAGTAAGAGAGGTAATCAAATTCATGATTTTGATAAATGGTTGGATGTGTTCATGTGACACCCCGCCTAATTAAATACCGGGTGATCACTCATTTATTAAATTAAAATCAAGGTGAACAGTTGGATCATTCTTAGCATCACTGTTGCAAATGAAAATTTTTAAATTTAAACACCCTGATTAATTAAGCTAAGTGTCAAAACCATTTAAAACCTTATTTCCATTTTATTAAATCCAATTATAAAACCTTTAACCATTTACATTTTTAGAGTCACACATTAAGTATAGAATAAAAATGAACATTCAAGAGTTTAACCATCAATAACAAATTCCAACTTTAAAACACTAAAGGAAAACATCCTGACAGTAATAAATCCCGAAATAAAGATGTTGAAAGTAAAAGAATTACACTCTCTGACAATACCAACTAAATAATGGAAAAGGGCAACACATGCCCCCACTAGATAAAACTGAACTAGAAGTAGAGTCAATAATGAGGTCGTCTAAGCAATGGCCTGCAACTCCCACAAAAGCTACACCACGTTCAATCCAAAGAATCCTAAGCATGATGCCCCTGTGGCTGGGCACCTGTAATACATATATATATATACACAAGAGAGAAGAGATAACAGCAAACGGGTCAGAGCCCGAATGTAAAACAGTTTTAAAAATAGTTTAGCAAGTATTTAAAATGCTTACCGGCTAATGCAACAGTCATATTAGTATGCGACACTCTCTTGAGAATTCTCACCTCTCATCTAGTGTGCACGTCTAACGTACTAATGAATCCCATATGCCTCTTTAACTTATTCTCCATAAGACTTAGCACGTGAAATTAAGGTTATGATATTCACTTTAGAAAAATCTATCTCTTCAAGATTTCTTACGTTATTTAGAATAATTTTGTACTGTTATAACGTTTCTAAATACTTATAGTGAAGTTGATGAATTTCATACTTTACTTAACTACTATTTTACTCAGTAGAAAGTTCTCATATAGATACACGTATATATATTAATTACTCGTATAATATATATACAAACAACACCCCACATAAAATCTATGGTGCTAGGCTTCCATATATAAGTATATATATACCAATCACTCATAAATTATATATATACTAACGGCACCCCACATAAAAACTATGGTGCTGGCATACTCTGCTATCAACTCCCTGTATCACACATACTTATGGAAATGCTAGTTCGGATACACTCTCAAACTGCATTAACACAAACACATACAAATGGAGGCGAAGCATAGTTCCAGGCCCTTAGAGGTCAGCACATACCCACGTGTCTCTTAGGACCGTCTGAACTATCAATCAGATAGTTTGTACCTAGGAATCGTATTCTCTCGGGTACAAATCAATATCCCACATAAAGGTCCCATCGAGATAAGATTGTCCCAACGCGAAAACCCCCGTGATAGCAAGTAGCCGGGTACGATTTTTACACAAAAATAATATATGCACAATCACACCGTCATATATAAATATGTATTCACATCCACATCATTAAATTAGGTGCGCTCACGACCCACAATTATAATTATCCGTTTTTATACATTTTACTCAATTATCTTGTACAACGGACTCATTCCTTTTATTCTTGTAATTAAGTCATTCTAAATTCACTTCTCGTCTCTTGAAGTATTATCTTTAATTAAGTACAATTTCAGTAGGCCCTCACTTACCTTCTACTCCAACTTCCTAGACATTTCGATTATTAAATCAACGCACATATGATTTTCTAAGTGTAAATATCTCCCCGTTTACCCTTTATATCCCTTCACCTTAAAGTCCCACTTAACGGGGTTTATCTTGACCCTACTGGTCCTTTTTATGTTCCATTATGTTCTAGCAACCCCAATCAAGGTTTACTACGCATAAAATCGAATTAAGCTAACACGAGCAAAAATGCAATTTTCTAGGAGGGGTCTATCGATCGATAAAAAGGGGTCGATCGATCGATGCTCTGGGCTCGATCGATCGATCAAACGGGTATGGCGAAATTTGCAGAATACCAGTTATGGGTTCTATCATCCAAACTCATCAAATTTCAAACTTTTAACTCCCCAAACTCCTAGAAATTGATACCACAAACATAATAAACCCAAATGAGTAATAATCTATGTAAGGCATGTGAGTTTTCATCAAGAATCATGGGTTAAAAGGGCCAAACTCTATATAATTCTCAGGAACCCTAATATTTTCTTTATCTTAGTTTCTTTCATTCTTTTTTCCAGATTTTCTATCACTAATACCATGGAAATTCTTGGTTCAACCTCTACATGTGAAATGGATTTCCAGAAATATGATCTCTATCTCTACAACATGCAATTTTTGTCTCCAATTAACGTTTTTCTTCAAGAACACTAATTCTAATCAACCTTAAACTAATATAAAAGGATGCATTAACTTGATAATAGCAAGATAGATACTTGCCTGGAAATTTAGTCTCTGATTTGTGGAAGAAAAAGGTGTGGTTATGATCCCCTTCGCGCGATCTACGATTTGGCGGTGACGGCGGTGCAACCGGAGGAGTTCTTGGCCTAGAACTCCTTGGAAAGCTCCTCCCCTTCCTCTCCAATGGCCGTCATTAGTTTTTGATTGTGTTAACCCTAGAAGATAAAACTTAACATCTGACATAACCCTTGCAAATTCGTGGGTTTAATTACTCATAATTACGAAATGTCCAAAACGCCCTCCCGGTGTACTAATTAAGCCTAAAAACGCCCCGAGACCCAAACTAAACCCCCGGGTACAATTTTCTGACTATCTCGATCCTTCTGGACACTTTGACGCACTCAAAATGACCATATGAGCAACTTATAATTTATTCACTTTATATAATAATAATTTAGTCCCGACACGACACAGGCGCGTCCCGACCTAAATTTCCATAATTGCCATTTTATTCACACGTGACAATTTTTATAAAATAAATCTCATATATTACTATACTCTTCCAGTAACATTCAACAAATTTCAATAATTACTAACTCTCGTCACGCTAGTAAATATTTAAAACAACATTCCGGATTAAAATTAAATTAATTTATCTCAATTAAATTTAATAAATCCCTAAATTTAAAAGCCATAAAAATACGGGGTATTACAGTTCAGTGTGTACAAAAGGAGTGATGGTGTTTTTAGATACTAGGTATATAGATATATTTATCTTCGCACGCGATGTAAGGATATGCCATAGAGTTATAGTGTGGTAGTCCAATTAGTTCAATATGAAAATACTAGAAAATTCTATTACATTTTTGGGCTCATATTATCATTTGACCACTAAAAATAATATACTTTTACTTATCTAAGTTATTATATTGATAATGTTCATTTGAAACTTTGTTATACAATATTCCAATAAAGACTTTCGCCTTTTCAGGTTTGAAATTTGTATTACTCTAGAAAAGAACATTGGTTTTGGTAGAATAAATATTTAAGTACCTAAAAAGGATTAATGAATATGTATTTGGCTGCCAAGTAAAGAGATAAGTAACTTGTAGGTTACTAACTCATGTATTCAGTCAGATTTAGGATTCTCGAAAGTGTATAGTATGCCTTGTATAAGAAATTATACATAAAGGAGTTTCGAGTGGCTGTGATTGCATTGGTTGACAACTAGTAAGCCTTTTACTTTAGGTGTGTGGAATGGTTATTAGATGCATGACTCTATGTAGTGGCGGATCCAGGATTTTTGGTTAGGAGGGGCGAAAGTCTTGAGTGGTGTCGGGGGTTCGGGTGCGGGAGCCCTCGAGGCAATTTTTTTTTGGGTTAATTCAAGTTTTATACAAATTTTTAATTAAAAAACAGTGTAGGGAAGATCTCAGGAGGGGCTTCTCTTAAAAAATGCACCCCTAAAAAAAATTACACATTTTGCGTCCCTAAATTTTTTTTTTGAAAATCTCAGGGGGGAGGGCTCCGCCCCTCCAGCCCCCCCCCCCCCCCCAGATCTGCCCCTGACTCTATGTCTTTGAGTATAAATGGGAGATTGTTAGGTCTGTATAATAAAAGTCATGGTTCACTAGTGAATTTTAGCATGTCTATTTAATAATAATTTTCACAAGTGATGTTTGCAGCATATTATTTTATATATTTATGCATAGGTATCTTTTATTCTACACAGTGGATCGTTTGGTATGTAGAGTTAGGCTTACACATGAAAGATCATATCATTGGTCCTTGTAGAATATAAGTTTGGTTAACAATCTTAGATAAAGATGGACACAACATTAGTAGGATTGTAGCACACTATTTTAGTAGGTCTATCTTGATTAAAGGAAATGGTATAGTTTCAATTTGTTGTGCTAGTACACTTTGTGTGTATTGAACAAGAAAAAATTGAGATAATTGTCTTTATACTGACTACATAAGATTATGCATATCTTATGGTTATTATGAGTGATTAAGATCTTAATCTGAACATAATTGATGGACACGTGCATCAATTGTTCATTACTTTGACCTTTAACCTATTGGGTGAGATTCATTTATGGATTAATAAGCTTGGTATATTAGGTAATGGTGAAAGATAATTATGAATGTAATTCACGTCTCGGTATAGAGATTGATGATACTCTCTTGATGTAGCTTATGAGTTTCGATTACGTCAAACCCGACCGATGGATTTAATTATCCGACATATCAAAAAAGTTAAGAGGAAGGCCTCAAGAAATTTATAAGAGGTTGATTAAATATAATTGTTAGTAATTTAATTTAATCGACGGGTATCTGTAATCTTAACGTGGGGAGATTATTAAGCATTTAACAATGAGGAGCTTGAAATTATAATTTTGAGATAGTAGACTAGAGTGTAATTATTATTCTTTAATGGAATGGATAATAATTTATAGAATTATGGAATTAATTATAGAGTTTAATTAGGATTCCGAATTCGGTAAGAAGCTAGTTCTTTTATTTCTATAATTAATTCCATAATTCTATAAATTATTATCCATTTTCTCCCGGGGGTCCCCATGCTAGCCTATATAAGCAACCCTTTGTCTCTTAATCAGTGTGGGATCAATATTGATAAGAAAATACCTAAAAAGAGTGGTAGGGTCGTGATCCTTGGTGCCCACATACCAATGACATGTATTGACTTAAAGGAATAGCGTTAAAGATCTCGAGGTATCTTTCAAAGCTATCATATTGTAAATTTGATTACGAAAAAATTGGAAAGTCCAAAAATTATGAAATTGGAACCATGGGTTCCTAAGGTATAGAGGAAAAGGAAGATGCACAAGAAATTTCAAGTCATTCGGAAATCATTTGATTCACCTACTTCATGCATCTTTACAAAACCATAACTCATGAAGCAAATTCGACAACACAGATTAGATCTAGAATCGAATCAAGAAGGTGAATTAAATTTTCAAGAAAGTGTTATAATATACATGAAACCTGATTTAATACTCTTCGATTCATAGATGTGAAGATTTAGGATTGAATAATTCAAGAACACACGATTCCATCTGCCCAAACAAATGCGCGATACGTTATGGTATCTATTTATTAGAGCCATAATTTGAGAACCGTTGATCGGATGGGGCTAAAATTTCGAGTTCCAGAGCCTAAATGATATAAAAACTCACGAAAGATCTTTTTTTGATGTTGCTAAGATTTTTGAAAAAAATATTTCATCTTTGTGGATGCCACACCGTTTAGTTTACAACACGGATTGGTGTAACACAAAATAGAATCTCCGCGGTTCAAGTCAGAAGGAACCACAAAGGTATGAGATCTTGAATCTCCTATGTACATAACCGTAATTATTATTTTATTGAAACCATATTATCATATAAATCAAATGGTTTAATATTTTATTTTAAGCCCTCTAGCAAAAAGGCACTAAAAATGCCATAGACATTGACCATAAGTTTAACAATGTTATGGACAATGAGGAAATAGAGTATGACTTCGCAGTTAACCACAGTGCCTCAAATCCAAAGCAGATCCAAGGCAACGTTGTTCGAATGGAATTGAAGAAAGTCACCGCATTGATGAAAGATTTCTAAATTGACCCAACCAAGACTCCAGTAGGCAAGCGTTAACGCCCAGACGATAATAATTACATCAAGCACATAGTGTTCATAGAGGATGACCAAATCGAAGTTAGAAATCTGCATCACAAAGCATTAGTTCTCACACTCAGGATTGCCATCTAGGATGTGGAGAAGTTACTAGTTAAATATGGAAGCTCCTAAAAGGTTATGTACTTGAAGTTATTCAAACATATTAATCTCAAGGTATAAGATCTTAAAGAAGTGAACATAACTTTGATCGTATTTATAGGAAACATGACCATGCCACTAGGGAAGGTCGCCCTACCAGTCCAAGATGGGAATATCTCAAAGATGATTGAGTTCCTAGTTGTGGATATTGATTCTCCTTACAATTATATCCTTGGACGAGGATGGCTTCATAATATGCAAATTATCCCCGCCACTTATCACTAAAATCTGAAATTCATCATCGACCGGGGGATAATGAAGATTAGGGGAAATCAAGTTGTTGCTTGGTAATGCTTTATCTCTTCATCAGGACTAAGCAGGAAAATAAGAAAGAGAAAGTGATCACCACTGAGACGACTAAGGATGGGGCCACACCATCCAAATACCAACTAAAGTATGGCAGATAGTGGGTAGAAGAAACTAGAGTGGCCCCCCGTAGATAGGGTCATAGATCCGTTACAGTAGGTAATGTTCAATGATTCATACACGGAAAGGAAATTTATAATTGGAAGCTCATTCACCAACTAAGGAAAAAAGAACTGAATTTTTTGCTAAAAGAGAATCGAAATATTTTTTTCCTAAAAACCTTACGACATGTATGGGATTGATCCAGAAGTCATGTGCCATTGATTTCACGTGGACCCAGCATACCCATTAGTCACACAAAAGGCTCGTTGAACATTCCTAAAAAAGGAAAACAGTTATGGAATAAGAGGTGAGGAAACTTTTGGTGGCAAGTTCCATTAAAGAAGTTAACTCCTAAAATGTCTCTCCAATATGGTGGTCATGAAGAAGAATAATAAAAAATGAAAAGTCTGTATAGACTTCACTTATCTTAACAAAGCTTATCCCAGGGACAACTCTCATTTGCTAAAGATCGACCAATTAGCTGACTCAGAGCTAGTGATGAACAAATGAGTTTCATAGATGCGTACTCAGGGTATATCAAATTCTTCTATTCGATCTTAATCAGGATAAGATCTCCTCCATTACCACTCTTGGCATGTACTGCTATAAAGTCACAACATTTGGTCTCAAGAACGTAGAAGTTACATACCAACGACTGGTCATCATAATGTTAAAGGGTCAACTAGGTGACAGTATAGAAATCTCAATAGACGACATGCTTGTCAAAAGTAAGCATATGTCTAACCATCTACAGAACTTGGTGAAGACATTTGAGGTCCTCAGATATTATAGAATAAAGCTTAACGCAACCAAATTCTCCTTCAATGTTCAATATGGGGAGTTCCTAGGATACTTGGTCAGCCAAAGGGGGATTGAGGTCAACCCCGACTAGATTTAGGAAATAAAAAATATTCAACCACCTAAGATGATTCATGATATTCAAAAGTTATCAGGAATATTAACAACACTTAACCACTTCATCTCAAAATCCTCCGAAAAATGTCAACTATTCTTTCAACTGTTGAAGAAAAAAGGGTCTGACCTGGAATGAGGAATGCTCAAAAGCACTTGATGATATCAAAACCAATCTGAGCTAACCAACTCTTCTTCTGATCCAAGATTTGGGAGATCCAATCTATATATATCTCGCAGTATTCGATCATGTAGTTAGATCGACCATTATATGTGATAAGGAAGGGCACCATTGGCCGATTAATGTGTCAATAAAATTCTCATAGATGCTAAGAAATACTACTGTCCACTTGAGAAGTTAGCTTATTATCTGGTTATAGCTTCGTAAAAGATGAAGCATTACTTTAAATCCCACTCAGTTGTAGTCATCACTTATTTACTACTCAAGACAGTCCTAAAAAAGCCGACATATCGGGACGAATATCCAAATTATCGATAGAACTTATAAGATTGTACATCCACTATCAACCATGGACTGCAATAAAAGGGCATGTACTAGCAAATTTCATCATTAAGTTCACATAAGAGGAGAATCCCGATGGCAAGGACTTCAGTTATCAAGTTACTAATTAAGAGTTTTGCCAACTAAAAAATTGGAGTTTCTATATCGATAGTGCCTCTAACTAAAGAAGGGAAGGAATGATAATTATCCTCATTACTCCCAAGCAGGCAATGATCGAATAAGGGATTATACCTATCTTCGAAGCATCCAACAATAAATACAAAGCTCTCATCATCGAGTTCAGAAAATCCTCATCTATTAATGCAAGTCACTTTGATGACATTATAACTCAAGGCTGATATCAAACCAAGTATCAAAAGACTACAATTCTAAAGATGAGAGGATGCCATCATATTTATACGTAGATTAAAAACTGATCGCTAGATTTGAGAAGGTCCGTATTCAATAATTCCCTCGTGGAAGTAACACTAATGTTGATTCCTTAGCCACTCTAAGTTCAGACTAACAACAGTTAGCCAACTAGTATAACATTGGCATTAACCCAAGAAGTTTCCAAGTCAGAGATTATGTCCTCATGGAAGTGCTCGACAGCGGAAGAAGCCATTAGATGTCAGGTTGGTTACTAAATGGGCATTCAAGATTATCAGAGATGACCTCCAAAGGGCATACCATTTAGAAACAATGAGGCAGGGAGATCCCTAGGGTCTGGAATGAGGCTAATAGTAAGAAGCACTGTTCTAAAAAACCCGCCTAGGCTCCTCCTAGGCACGCCTAGGCTTAAGGATTGGGAGAAACGCCTCGCCTTACACTTTTCATGCCTTATTCTTGGTAAAACCCTTAAGGCGCACTTTTTCCTAAAAACAACAATGTTTTAGTGAAACGATATCGCCTTTTAAAGAATTTGTTTACAAACCGGGCCATTATCTCATCCAAAATAATCAAATAGTATTTTAATTTGCATATATTCAGACATATTTTTATGATATGTGCAATTTTTGTATTTTAATAGCCTTATTATGGTTAAAAAATATTAAAATATATTAAGAAGGCCTAAACGCCTTTTCACGTTTTTTCACGCCTAGGCCCGCCTAGGCTTCTAAGGCTTAAGGCTTGGCCTCCACGCCTCAATCATGCCCCGCATTTTTTAGAACCTTGGTAAGAAGTTTTATTTCTAGCAAATTCATTTCACGTAAATTTCATCAAGCATGGCTAGCTTTATTTCAATTTTTATCATATTTCTTGGAAGACTTTAAGTTTAATTAATGCAAATAGTTTTATTATTATTCCAAATGGTATGCCAATTCTTTATTTTTATAAGTTAATTATTATATTCGATGAAAGTTTGGTCATTGGCATGAATGCCTTAGTATGATTACACTTAATCAAAACATCAAGGTTACATATTTTGTCATGAAGAAACATGAAAGCATCAAGAATTACCTCGATAAGAAAAATACTTAAGGGGGATCCCTAGGAATTAAATGTCCAAACTTTGGTCGGCTAAAATCCTAAATTAGTGGATGGCCCTACAATAAGGTGCATTTTCTCCATAGTTTGACCTATGCTTAAGATTGTGTGACGACACCTCTTTAAATGGTAAGGCAAACAAAACCAACATACTCAACATAAAAAGATGGGAAAGTGCAAAACATGGAATTAACTAATAATTTCATAAATAATTCATTTCACAAAAGGCCCATACTGGAAAAAGTTACAAAATAAATATAGACAGTCATGGAATAGACAACCATCATCTTTGGCGAGTTATGAGCTCGATAATTTTAATTTTTCATCAATCGTTGGGATTGGGGCAAAACTTATCATCTTTATTATGAGATAGCAGGTAATACTCAATTAATTAAAGGGCTACGATATCAAGAAGAATCCAACTTTCATAACTACCAAATAGAGGATGAATGTAAGCAGGGCAATTGGTACTAATACGGAAGTTGGGAATCTTTGGGAACTTTTATGACATCTAGGGCGTTTAACCAATAATGCTTATAGGACATCTTTATAGCTTTAACTAGATGAAGGGGGAATCCACCTATCCTTCATCATAACCATCAACCCAAACTGTATAAGGAGCCCTTCTAAAAAAATACTTCAATTTCATTATTTCACAACCCATGCCTTACTAGATCGTGTCATCTCTCTTAAAATCCTCCTAGGGCTTGTCAAGTTTCTCACTTAGAGAATTATTCTCATTCTGGAATAACTCGATGATATTGCCCACCTCCTTAACTTTCGTTTATAAACCAGTAACCATATGAACCTATTCGTTAAAGGAATTATCGTCTTTTGGAGAGCTTATCGAACATAAAAAATGCAATATGAGATAAATTATAAGCATCTTAACCAAATACCAAGTCTAGATCATCAATTTTTGGAAGCATTGGCACCACCACCAAACTTCTTTGAAGCTATAAGGATGAAGAGACAAATATTCAGGTAAATGGGAGACAATTGAAAATCATCCGTAGAGAAATTAACAACATGGAAATAATGACAACTAAGAATAAAAGTTTTTTTCATTAAATCAGACGGTGGTGCATGCCCTTATAAATGTTTAAAAGACAACAAAATATAAGGAATATTGAGAACTAAGATAAACCTAACTAGATTGGCCCTCCTTTTCCTTCACCTGCTCTAAGGTGGTTGGATTTTGCCTTTTTTGATGTCCACTATCTCCTCGTCTGCTCCATCCTTTACTTGGCCACTACCTGAGGCCTTGCCCTCTTCCTCCTCCCTTGGTGGAGAACATGGATCGTGCTCCTTAAAAAGTTCAAAATCAGGGGTACCTCAGTCTTGACTAGGGCTACATCCTATCCCTTCTTGAAACTTGACTCATAAATGTAAGGTAACTTATTTTTGGCCTAACCTAAGGTCTACATGTACTCCTGGTCGTAGGCCTTTTCCTTGGTTATTGCCAAAATTTGATTATTATCCTTGTCATCCTTATTTAGCAGATCGATCTTCGACTTCAACTTTGAGATTTCCAAGTCGGTGGATTTCTTCTCGGTAGCATATTCCTTATGGGAAACATAGAAAACTCTTGAGATATTGTTAAGGCCTTATCCAGGTCATCATTTTCTTGACTTGAGAAGCCCTATTGTCAATCATGTTGATAAAGTCTAGCATAGAGTGTAAAAATAGGATGAGCATAAGTCAATACATCCATCAAAACTCTGAGGGAATAGTCTGACTCAATATCATAGAACTTACCAGAGATAAATCTTGTGTAGCATGAAAAATAAGATGGTCGTAGGTTATCATGCCGACCTATTCTTTATCCAATTCTAGGATAACTCCTCTAAGAAACCCATGGTCCAAAGAAGGATTTTTGGGCATTGATATGACTTGGTGACCCCTCCCCGTATTAGGGGCATCCACCTTTTTATTATGAACAACTGTTTGCCTCTCATAAATCATTAGTCTTCCTCTTCCTCAACCTCTTCAAATGTGCGAAACTCGTGCCCTCATTTTTTTCCTTCTTCTTATCAGGAAAATCCAGCAGAGTGATCACCTCGGAGGAACTTTCTACCTCCTTCTTTTTGGAAGCCTTGTCATTTAAAGAGGTGGGGAGGTCAGACTCATCCACCAGAGTAAGGGGTCTTTTCCTCGAAAACATGCCTTCCTCAATAACAGGGATGGCATAAACGTTCATGGGTTCAAAATAAAGAAGGATTGCTATCTCAGGAATTGAATCAACATTCTTGACGGTGATGGAGGTGGTAGTATTTGCATACTCGAGCAACAATGATGACGATCGTAGATGATCGATACCAGGAGACAACGGTCTTCTTAGATTCTAAACCTTAATAAGCAAGGACCAATTAATGTGAGAAGTTATAGTTCCTTTTTCTTTGAATCCTCTACAAAAGGCAAAAGGAAGAATTAGTAGACATTTCATATAACACCTTATCATCTATAACAAAGGATAACTGGGGCACAAAAAACCTTTATATGACTCACCACCATCGGGATTTGGTGGATGTTTTCATTTTGTACCGATAAAGCCATAAATCTAATAACCCTATTAGAACCGGGGAGGTTAACCACCAAAATCCTATCAGCCTTAGATAAAAGGTATAATTATTCGTTCTCCCCCACGAATAATAAAACCTATGGGTTTCATATAATTCATTGATATGATAAACCCCATTCACAATCCTCCACGCGTTTAGGGTGCATTGGAAATGAACGATTCTAAATATTTTACAAAACTCTAAAAATAATTTGTTTTGATAAAATGTGATATCTCTTTCTGCTACAGATAGAATGTGTATCTAATAAACATCGAGATTATTATAGCAGTCATCGAGTTCCTTGGCACATTCGATTTCCACCAGTTAGGGATTGTAGATATTTTCCTAAATTTTTCTAGGGTTTTGGCGTTCACACCATACACCATTTTTTTAATTCAAGAATAAAATACACAAGAAGAATAAAGAAAGAGAATGGTAGTTTGAAAAATAAATTATAAAGGAAATGAAGAATGAAGAAAACTTACAAGTTAAAGAAAGAAGATGCTCCTCATGTCTTGAATAGTTGAAACGAAATGTGAAATGGTTATATGGAGAACTTTAAAATTTCATAGTTGAACTCCCAAAGCGATTCATCATTTGAAATAGGACCCAAGGTGATAGTCGACACGTGTGCGTCCCAACCTTCGGTCTTGTCATGAACTTTTTACCAGTGTACCTTTAGAAAGTCAAGTTAAAATTACAGTCCTCCAGCCATCGCTCAATGTGAAGAACAAAAAGGGTTTTTCTCCAAAAATATTGCATTTTTTCATGTAATCTAAAACACCAACCCCAAACTAGAGACTAGGATCCACCGTCGACCAGAATCAATACTCAACAGCGATCAAACCTCTTCAGCCTTTTCAGACTACTAGGGGAAATTATGGGGGAATTGTCCGAACAATCCTAGTTATTAGGACTGGGTGACTTGTTCGAAATCATATAAGGATCGCGTCTTAAGGATGAGAATAAAAGGGGAGTCCTATCAATGGGAATATCAGGGCCAAGATTAGTTCGATTTATATGCAACTACATCTATAGCTCCTAGATTTCTACACAACTCATTCACCTTCTATTCCCTATAAATATAACCTCACCCATGGAAAAAGGGGCATGTAATTATTATTATTTCTAATTAATTAATAAGAAAGAGAGAAACACTCCGTGAACGTGGGCACGCTGCCAAACCATGTATATTTGTGTGTTGTGTGATTATGTGAATTATTTTTCTTATTCGGTTCTAGTTGTTTAGAATTAATATTTGTAGGATTTTAGCACCTACACTTTCCCTGATCAATTACTAACTGTTGTAGGCAATGATGTCGCCATTTGCATATACAATTGTAGAGAAAAAGATTAAAAAAATTCGAAAATGGTTTTTGGAGAGACTACTTTAGGACATTGGACATCAGAATTAGACATATATGTGTGACCAACAAAAGGTATCCATCACAACATACATTTCCCTCTGTTTTCCATTATCTAAAAATATTTTTTCCACACGCTCTACTAATAAGTGATTTAATTTTTTTCAGGGTTTAGTGTCAACAATTGACAAATTGGCACCAAATTATGAAAAGAGGTATTATATGGAAATCCCCATCAAAATGATTTAAGAAGAATTTTGGTAAAAAATTACTAAAGGACAAAGTTTTAAAGTGTGAAAGAGCAACCACAGTATACTTCAACAATTACATGGATGAGATGAAAAAAAAGATGAGAGGGCTTGAGAATGGATGGAGAGTTGAGTGAAACATAGCCACTGGTGGAGGTCTCATATCCAAAACCATTCACAGTGTGACTTATTGATCAACAACTACTGTGAGATTTTCAATTCCTTTATTATTTCAGCAAGAGAAAACCCCATTATTACTTTTCTTGAAACTATAAGAACTTTGTTAATGGATAAGATTAGGACTAATAAGAACAAGATTATGAAAGAACGTGGACCATTATGCCCTAAAATTCAACAAAAGTTGGACAAAATCTCAGTGGTCTGGGGGTGAAAACTTTTGAGTCACAAGCTCATATTGGCAATTTGTTGTTGATATTAGTGAGAGAACATGCACTTGTAGTCCATGGAAACTTATCGGAATACCATGTTCTCATGCAGTGGCTGTCATCCTTTATAAAGGCGATGACCCATCATATTATGTCCATGAGTACTACACAATTGGGATGTATCTAAAATCATACGAGAACATAAATATGCCTATCAATGGGCAAGACTTGTGGCCAATTTTCATGAAGCGGCCTTTAAAAGAGCCAATTGTTGAATTTCAACCTGAAAGGTCTAAAAATAAAGGAGAAAGGAATAAGGCGAACAAAGGAAAGAAAACAAGTTAGGTAGGGAAAATATGAAGATGACATACTCCAAATGTGGCACTACCGGACATAACCAAAGAAGTTGCAAAGGTCAACAAGATGAATTAAACAAAGGAGAAGGAGAAAGTTGGTGTCTCAGGGGCAAAGTCACCGGTAAGTGATTTTATTATGCTATTTATTTATATGTTGATGTATTTTATAAGAAATTAATTATTGTCAATATCTGATTGCATGTAAAAAAGAAAAGTCAAGTTCAAGAAGCGGGACATTTGAGTCACATGACAAGTGGAGTGCCCCCGCCAATGCAATCTCAAAGTCATTAAGAAAATTTGGGAGCCTTTTGGATTATTTTTAAGTTATTATGAATATTTTTTTATCGAGGCCTTTTTTTTGGGTGGGGGATGGGGAGGGTGCTGTTTTTTTGTTAATACAGTCTTTAATAGGGGATTAATTAAGTTGTGCAATTTTTTATGGGGGGAATTTTTTTGTAGCAATTATTATTTTTGGACATGGGCGGTGTTTTTTGGCATTTCTTGGTACCCATTAATGGTTATTATGTAGAGTGGATAGATGATTTATTATATCAAGTTTGTATGGATAGATATTTAATCAAGCTGGTACTAGTTAATATTTAATTGTTTTGTGAACCAAACAAATGAGACAAAATAGTTTGATTTGAAACTAACATGTTCCAACTATTTTTTGGCTATTGTAGTTAATATTTAACAACCCCTTTTAACATAGGGGCATAGTTTTGCAACGTACAAATGTGAGGAGCTTACATGTTACAAAATAAAAAATAATGACCAAAACAACATGTAAAGGTAAGAGGGGCCACTTAGATAGATCAAAGAGATGGAGCAATCGAAGGAACAATTATTGAGATTAGCGTCGGAGGAAGTTTCGCATGACTTCAAAACTTTAATCGACTCACAGGATTTAGATTCACTCAAACAATTGCAGAACCTCATGTACCCTACTCTCTCTCTCTCTCTCTCTCTCTATATATATATATATATATATATATATATACATATCTATATATATTGACTGGGAATTTAAAGATTTAAATTGGGTGTTTAAAACAATCAATAAATCTTACGATGGCAAATCCAAAAAATTCCAAATGGACCCAGATAAATAATTGAAGGTTTACTGCGTTGCGCATACTTGTTTTAAACTGATGTGGGTCATTACATAAATGTTGCAGTTGCAGGCATTGTTTCCTAGTGTAGTTCAGAAATTGTTTCCTTTTACAAACTTGAGTGGTTTTTTAAATGTTTGAAAAAGGATGATTCTAGGCTCACACACAAAATTGAACACACTGACGCGTCACATTTGCATTGACTCGTGTCTGGACTCCATGCCCAGACATGAGCCAATGCAAATGCGAAGCGTCAGCGTGTATAAAAAGTGTGTCAAATTTTGTGTGTGAGCGTAGAAGGACCCTTTGAAAAATACTTATTTTTTTTAACCCAAGTGGCACTAGTATGGTGGTTGATTAAGAAATTATATAATGATGCAGATTGGGGCGGTTGCAGGACAGCAATGCAGTCCTTTCTCATTTTAACGAGTATTCGGAGCATTGTTTTGCCGAAGTTTCCAGTGATTTCTCTACAAATATACGTCTCTTAAGGTCAATGAAGACGGATCTCGATTACATATTTCAGAAGCTGAGGTATGTTCACTGGCCATTGGTTGTTATTGTTTGCCTTTGTCACTCTAGCTGGGTACTGAATGGGAATATAATTTACATGTATAGAATACCCTTTAGCAATCTTATTTTGTATGGATTTTTCAAGTTAAGTATAAAGTGTAGTCAGTATATGGCAAATAAAATTGTTATACCGACAAGTTACAAGCGTGGACTCTTTATAAAATTACAACGTGTGACACCCCGCCTAATTAAATACCGGGTGATCAGTCCTTTATTAAATTATAACCAGGGTGAACGGTTGGTTCATTCTTAGCATCACTATCGCAAAAATAACTTTTCAAACACCCTAAATAATTAAGCTAAGTGACAAAACCATTTTTAAGACATAAATTCCAAATTTAATTTAAAACCAACATTTAAAACCTTTCATAATCCATAGTTTAAGAATCACACAACAACTAGACTGGAAAAGATAATCCAAGCAATTTAAGCATTCAACTAAATAATTCCAACTTTAAAACTTCAAAGGAAAAACATCCTGACAGTAACAATCCCAAAGTATAAATACTAGAAGTAAACGAATCACAATCTCTGATAAAACCAACTGAATAATGGAAAAAGGGCGACACATGCCCAACTGGATAAAATAGAACTAGAAGTGGAATCAATAATGAGGTCGTCTAAGCAAGAGGCCTGCAACTCTCACCTAAGCTGCAGCACGTTCCTTCCAAAGGATCCTATACAAGACGCCCCTGTGGCTGGGCACCTGTAATATATACATATATATACAAGAGAGAAGAGAAAATAGGAAACGGGTCAGAGTCCGATTGTAAAACAGTTTAAAATTTAGTTAGCAAGTATTTAAAATGCTTACCGGCTAATGTAACAATCATATTAGTATGTGGCACTCTCTTGAGGAATTCTCACCCCTCTTCTAATGTGCACACCTACCGCACTATTTATCCCAACAGTTTAGCTTTTCTTAAAATTCTCATAAGGTTTCATGTCGACTATTACTAGTGCTAAGATAGTAAATTTCTAAAGGCAAAGTTTTTCACATATCTCTCATTTTATTTTAAAATTTCTCAGTGTTGCCTCAAACTTTTCACACACTTTTAAATATCGGAATATTGATTCATTACTCAACTACTTTTAATCACAGTAGAAAGTTTCCCAATTTAAATTCTCTCTCTCTCTCTCTCTCTATATATATATATATATATATACTATCGGCACCCCATAAAATTTTATGGTGCGGGCATACTCTGCTATCAAGTCCCAGTATCACTCGTACTAAGGGAAATACTTGTTCGGAATCACTCTCGAACTGTATTAACACAAAACACATACAAATTGAGGCGAAGCATAGTTCCAAGTCACTAAGAGGTCAGCACTTACCCTCACGTCTCTTAGGACCGTCTGACTATCGATCCGATAGCCTGTACCCCAAGGATTCCTATGTTCTAGGGTACAAGTCAATATCCCCCATAAAGGTCCCATCGAGATAAGACTGTCCCGGCGCGGTAACCTCAGTGATAGCAAGTAGCGCGGGCATGATTTTTACACGTACATAGTATATGCACAAACACAATCATATATGTATACTACCATTCCCATTTCTAATTTAGGTACCCCCACGACGCATACTTATGATATTTATTCTTATTGCACATTACTAGATTATCCCGTATAACGGTTCGTCTCTTTTATTCTTATTTATGGGATTATTCCAAACTTTCTTCGTAACACTAGTGAAACCCTATCTCCCTAAGTGTAATTTCAGTAGGCACTCTTTTATTTTACGACGTAACTTCCTTACGAGTCTCACCCTTTAGACACACGTTCCCATTATTCCTTAAGTGTAAAACACCTCCGCTAAATGTAAATCGCGTCTTACATTAAAGGTTTCATTTTTATAAAGTCCTACTGATCTTCTTTATATCCCAAAATGTTCTAATAATATTGTTCAAGGATTTCTATTCAATTAAGTTGGAACAACCTATTTAAAAAGGGGAATGTGAGTTTTCCAGGAGGGGTCGATCGATCGATGGCAGGGGCTCGATCGATCGATGCATCGATTGATCGATGCTCTTGGGTCGATCTATCGATCAAGCAGTTATGGCGAAACTGCAGAATTACCAGTTACGGGATTGCTATTCCAAAATCATCCAAATCATCATATTTGATTTTCAAACTTCCAACAAATTATACCACAAGTGTTATATCCCCAAATAATGAATATTCTACGTAAGACATGCGAGTTTTCATCAATTATAACGAATTACAAGGGCCAAAATCCATTAAAAATAACAAGAACCCTAATATTTTCTTTAACTTAGTTCTTCCCATTCTTTTTCCAGATTTTCTACTCCTAACTCAATGAAATTTCGTGGTTCAACCTCTACATATGAATTGGATTTCCAGGATACGTCTTTTACCTCTACAACATGCAAATTAGAGTCTCCCATACATACTTTCTTTCACAAGAATTAGTCCTAATCAACCATAGACTAATATCATTGAAGCATTAACTAAAATAGAGCAAGATAGATACTTGCCTGGAAATATTTGGCTCAGATTTGTGGAAAAGATTGGTTTGGTTGTGATCCTCGTTGCGCGATCTCAAGTTTGGCGGCGACGGCGGTGCAAACAGTGGAGTTCTTGGCCTAGAACTCCTTGGAAAGCTTCTCCTCTTCCTCTCCAATGGCCGTCTTTGGTTCTTGGTTGTTCTAACCCTAGAAGACAACTCCTACCATCTGATATAACCTTAGAAAATTCGTGGGTTTCTATGCCCAAAAATACGAAATGTCTAAAACGCCCTCCCGGGATGTTACTTAGGCCTAGAAACGCCCCGAGACCCAAACTAAACCCCTGAGTACATTATTTTGACTATTTCGACCCTTCCGGACACATTGACGTAGTCAAAATGACCATACGGGTGACTTATAATTTATTCACTTTTTAATAGTTCGAATTAAATCCCGACACGACACAGGCGCGTCCCGATAAATTTCCAAAATTATCAAATTAGATTCTCTTGATAATTTTACTAAATTCAATTACACCTCTTACTTTACCCATAAAGTAACTTACAACAAAATTCCAATAATTACTAACTCTCATCACGCTAGTAAGTATTTAAATGATTTTCCGGATTAATATTAAATTAATATCTCTAATTAAATTTAATAAATTCCCAAAATTTAAAAGTCATAAAAATACGGGGTATTACACAACGTAACACAATTAATGGCACACAAGAAAGGTCACAAAATAAGAAATAGTCCTCTCACAATATAATTCAAGGATTAAAAAGGAGGCTGTTACAATCAATTTATAGACTAGGCTAGCTTGGGGACCAAGGCAGGGCAACACTAATACTTTGGTAAAAGACTAAAAGGGTTCGTATTTAATTATAGTTTCGACTATCTAGCGGTTGGCTTATAACCTACATTAATTACTATAAATACATACTTTGAGAAAATTAAAAGAGATACAAATTTAAAACATTACAATTATGCTCCCAAACACTTGGAATCACAACACTCTGCCCTTAAGGGTTTGTCCTCGTACTCAAAGTGGGATCCCATCTGTATGGAGTGGGATCTGATCGGTATTAAGATTGAGTGAGATGTTGCTAGCCACAAGAGCTTCATGGTGCAAGTCCTCCACAAGTCCCAGCACAATCATGCATCTCTTCTTTTTCTTAGGGCAATTGGTTGTTTGGGGTCCAAACTGATCCCATTAAAACATTTGAACGTGGCATGTGCAAACTCAGGTGCCTTAGCAGGTGAAGGGATGCAGGAGCCTCCATGGTGATGCTCTTCAAGTTAAAGAGCATACTCAATGACCTTAACAAATGTATCAATGTCCCTCAAACAAATCACTGCGAATACGTGTCTACAAATCATAGAAGCGGATGTGCTGCTTCTGACTCTCAGCAAGCCGGGCCCTCATACTGAGCAACTGAAACTACCCAATATACGCACTCACCAAAGTAAGCCACTAAAGAAAATCCGGAAAGGCGTGCACTTTGCTGCGATGCTTCAATGTATTATTCCACTAAACTTTTAAATCCTTAAAGTTTGGTAGTCTCTAAACAAACACATTTCAACCCAGAAATATTTTTGTACTCAAAGATGTTATCAAGTGAATAGAGTCAGTCAATGAATGCATCCAGATTCAAGTGGTGAGGTGGGGACATCAATATGGGTATTTCCATGGAGACTTTTCTCCAAGAATTGCAATACGACTCAAATGATCACCACCAACCAGACTCCCAACCAAATGAGTCATCTATAACATCATCGAAAGAAGCCTGCAGATGGTTCAAAGTATGAAGAGGTGTAACAGGGGAGGAGGCTGCTGCTCGTGTATCATCAGAGCTATCTAGGGGGTATCCTTCTTCCCTGGCACGCACATCTGACAATCGTCTATTTCATGACCCTTGCCCAAATAAATAAAACAACAAGACATGTAATGAAAACATAGGAATTACCTTTGGACTCAAGTCCTCGAGCAGAGAGAGGATGGAAAGCCATTCTTGCATGCAGGATTGGTCACGATGTTTTATATGCAGATTGGTACGTGTATGGATGATCCACTAGTGGTTCTTCGCTCACAGCTAACTCAGTGCTCGAGAAGTCGCAAACCACAATTGGTTAACAATAGAGGGGTCGTTGAACCTGTCCCAAACCTCATGTCGATAGACACATACCACATCCCTTGTAACGCATGTCAAGAGGGGTATATGGGACCTTCATTAGGGGGTCGTCCTTTGAAGAGGAACATCATCGGCAGTATGGGCTTGCTTCGAGTTGTACAAGATGGAGTGGGGTGGCAATGCGGGACTAGGTAGGTGATTGTGACACGCGGCCAAGCCTATCGGCCTACGATTGGACTTGTTTAAGGACAAGAATCGCTGCATGATGGTGGTGAGGCTGGTAGGGTGATGGGGGGTGGAGGAAGCATGCTGTGGTTATGGGTAGGTGATGTGAAACGCAATGACAGAAAATGCCAATTCACAAATTCACAAAGAAATAAAGTCAATTCTGAATTATATCCAATGAATAATAGTGGTTACATGAGTTCTTATTTATACTAAAATTGTAATGGAATCGAAAGGCTAAAAGATAACAAGGATAAAAATAAAATAATGAAGTTAAGTTTAAATATCCCAAAGATCATAGTTGTTTAAGGCTCATCAAGGCACAAAGTTGTTCCTGGAGTTTTGAAGTGCACTTTTTACAAAAAAAAGAAAAAAAAAATAGAAAAATATGTTCCATTCATATTGTTAATAATATATCGATGTTAGAAAAAAACGTCAATTACAAAAGATTGATTAATGAAGGGGCGAGACCCTAGCTGCTCTTGCTTCTTCCCTCCAAACCTTCCTTAAGGATTGTGCAAACCCTTCTCATCACCAACGGGCTCTTCCGAATATGACTCGTGTCCTCTATCATTCACCGATAACTAGGGCTAGGGAGAAACTTGGAGTCGATATCAGTAGGGCCGGTCCTGAGATTTGTAGTACCCTGTGCGATACTCAATTTAGGGCCCTTCCAAAAAAATATTGTACAAAAATATTCTTCAGATTGACTTGTATTTTCGTTAACAAAATTTATATTTTGTTGCTCTTTAATAGTAAATTTATCAAGCCCTCCCTTAAAAAGATTGTGTCACCTCTTCTATCCTTTTTTGTTTTTTCCGTTTTTGATATCCGGATGCTTGTTTTTTTGGTAACATTTCTAAAAATTATAAATTTATAAATAAAAATAAAACACCCAATTAATAACGAATCTAATAGATAATTTTAGTCTAGAAATATCGCAATTGATTGAATATAAAAAATATGGAAAAATGTCACCTGGTTTGAGCCTTTTATTCCCTCTCCAATTTCATCGACTTGATTAATGTAGAAAGAAACAACCTGATAAAAAAAATTAATTACATAAAAAATAGATTAGTAAGACATTGATGAATTTAAAAAAAAATAGATTATTAAAAAAATATAGTAATAAAAAAGATTAGCATATGTATAAAAAAATAATAAATTAAAAAAGTATCCCATGCCCATCTTTACCTTTGCCGTTTGCTGCAAAAGAAAACAAGTTGCAAATGCAACATAAACACCTTTTGCGTAGAGTAGAGCAGTAGACTATTAGGACACAAGACAACCTCCAATCCAAACCAAATGAAAAAAGAAAGCTTGCACTGTTGTTGCATAGAGAGAGAGAGAGGGACGTAAGGAGAGAGGAGAGAGGGAGAGAGTGGGCCGGCGTGCAAAAGAAAGAGGGAGGGAACCAAAAAGATTTTGTGGGTAGTTAAAAAAATGGCTCCTAAAAAAATGGTAATCTTAAAAGAGTTGGGTGAGATTTTTTTGGGAAGTTGTATCATTCTTTTTTTTGAATACTTGAAAAAATGGGCCCCTAAAAAACTAAACTCATTTAAAAAAAATATTTTTTAATATATATAAAATATTTTTGGACCCCTAAAGACCCATATACTAGTACTTATTGTAAAATGGGCCCTGTGCCACTGCCCACCTGGCACATGGCCAGGGCCGGCCCTGGATATCAGCAACAAAGAGGCGATCCCTAGGAGACGGTACAAACATCTCGTTCGCGACCTCAAATAGAGCAAAAGGTTCTCACTACATCTTTTGATGAAGGATCGATGGGTTTGTCGAAGAAAGAACTAGGTTTGTTGAGTTCTCCATTCAAATGAACCTGGGTTCTTCGTTCTGGCTGAAAGAATGCGGAAGCTTAAATAAATCACACGAAGATGAACAATCTCAATAGTGCTTAATGGCATCATTTTCTCATTTACTCATAATCAAAGAGTGAAAACTAACTACAAAAAGGAGAGCTTAAGCTTTTATTTATAGCCTAATAGTAGCTTGGGGAGGAAGTCTTCTAATTAAATTAGATAACTAAATAACTTAGTTAAAGTAGGTAAGGGCCCGTTTGGTTATGTATTTAGAAAACTCGATTTAAACGATGTTTTTAAATACAGTTTTAAAATTTGATTTTTTTGTGTTTATAATTATTGGTGCGCGTTTGGTAAACTTGTTTTTAAATATAGTTTTTTGAAAATTTGACAAATTGGCAAACATGTATGTTTATATTATACATATATGTATAACTTTCATACATCCATGACACATGAATGTATACATACATACATACATTATAAATCATATACATGTACATTTAATATCCAGTATTTTTATGTGTATTTAATGAGGTATGTTGGAGAGTCTAACTATATATATATATATATATATATATATATATATATATATATATATATATATATATATATATATATATATATATATATAATACAAATGTAAACGTACATACATACATAAATCTACATAATATATATGCCTATATAATGATATTGCATTTTAGGATATTATATGGGTCGGCCTGTAAGGGGAGGGGTCGGAAGGGGCTCGGGGGTGCTGGGCTAGGGTTTCGGGTTTGGACAGTAGGGGGAAAAGGGTCGCCAGTGTAGCAGGGTTGATCGGCAGCCACTGGGGCTGGCCGACCCCCTGTGGAGGAGGGATGAAGTTTTTTTTGGGCGGAACATGGTTGAGGTCTAGGGTTTTGGTCGGCGGGGGTGGCGAAGGGTAGTGGGGTGGCCGGAATAAGGTAGGGGAGGCAGAGGGGGGTTCAAATGGGGTGGGGGGTGTCCTAGCAGAGGGGAAAATGCCGGCCTGCCTTGGCAGGGGTTTTCGGCCCTTTCCGGGGCAGATCCGGCGGCGGTAGGGCTCGGAAGTAGGGGGGCCAGGGTAGAGGTCGTGGGTTAGGATTTTTAGGGTTAGGATTAGGGTTAGGGTTCTGGAATTTGAGTTGAAAGAGGACATTGATTTGTTGTTTTGTTTGTACCAACTCTTTCATTTGTATATGATTCTCCTTGTATTGCTGTTTGGATATTCTTGAAGCCCTTGAGAGTAGCGTACGATTTGATAAAAAAAATACGCCGATACACCAAACACCAAACACCAATGTGGAGCGACACCCGCTCTGATACTAATTTGACGTAAACTACACGTCAAAGGCTCCTAAAAATATCTAACACACACTTTTAGAGAGAGAAATACCCTTTTCTATTTTAAAATTCAAGTCTACCTCAAATGAGGCTTACAAGGGGGTATTTAAAGAGGAGTAGCTTAGGCTCTAAGCTAAGGCCCTAATTACAAAAATGCCATTAATTGCCTTTTGCTACTTCAACCTCTAAAAAGTAAGGCTTCGTTTGATACGCTGTATAAGGGGTCCGGATAGGAATGGATAAGAGTCGGATTGGATAGGATAAGGATGGACCGTATAAGGCTTATTTCAATACTGCGTTTGGAACAGTTCCGAATAAGAAGACGGGATGGGATATAATAATACAGTCATGTGTTTGAAATGCCCCGGATATGATTAATTTATCTCCAGTTTTTCAAAAATACTCTTCTTTTGTATTTAATAATAAAAAAATACAAAAATATATTGTTATCACATATTTTAACTCAATAACATAATATTTAATTCCACGTGGGATGTTTAAAAAAATAATATTATGAGATGAACTGTGTATTTGTATTTAAAATTTGTACACACTCAACCACTAGTAATCACTTACACGTATACAAAAATCATGTGTACACAAACTAGCCACCAGAAATAATGAGATAGTAAAACTGGTTGCTTACTATTTTCTCTTTCGATTCAAAACAAATCAGTTGCAGAATATTGCTTGAAGTCACAACTGAATAACATCGATATTACCCAAAATAGTCGCCTGAAACATACAGAAACAAATAAATTGAATTGTACACAACTTTCAACTTGACTAGCATATAGGTTAATAATACATTAAAAAAAATATGTGTAACAAAATATTAGTGGTGAATTAACAACACAGCCTTTCAACTTGTCTAGTAGGTGAGTTAACATAATATTTGCATCGATTTAAACCAAAATAGTAGTTCATGATAAAGCAACAAATAGAAAAAAATAGAAAAAAAATGAGGAGGTTACTTAACGTGATGAAAAATATGAATGGAGAGTTATGTGAATTAAAGGGACCGCCGACTACTATCTAATACTTGAGATAGTGCAAATTGCATGAGTTTTTTTTATAACTTAATAAGGGTAGAGTAGTAATTTTTAATCAAATTTTGACACCGTATAATTTTATACTACCTTGGAGGTGGGATTTTTTTATCCCACTCCTTGTCGGATAAGGAGCTCAATTTGGATAACTTATTCCATCTCATATCCCATCCTAAATTACACCAAACATTGGATAGGATAATTTTATCCAATACGAACTTTTTATACGGCGCATCAAACGATGCCTAAAACAAAAGAAAATACAATGACAAACTAAAATAAAAGAAAATAACAAAATAAAATAAAATGCAATAAAACCCTAAAAATGGCTCCATCACGTATATTCATATGATTCATGTTCATACGGATATGATAAAGTTTTACGCAGGTTGTCAGTTATCTAACGCAACCCTACTCCTTATTTGGGCTTGGGACCGGCAGTGTCCACAAAAAATATATAAGAAGTTACGGACGACATAGGCGGAGTTACATATAGGTAGACTAATTCTGAAGTATCAGTGGGGGCGCCTGCCCCCACTCGGGGCTCTTTAGGGATGGCCATGCTGACAACTGACTAAACCCAAATAAAGGTGATCAAGGTTGTAGCTACAACTCTACAGACCATGTTGTAGAATATTTAGGCACACAACCCTGATCATCATACAAAATCAAGGGTTTAATAGTGTGCATAAGATATTCAAAAATGGAGAAAAGACTAATGGTTGCCTCTGAAAATTTTAGGATGCAATAAAATATTCATGAAACACCTAGCCTATGACATCAATGGCCAACATTATCTTTATATGGATCTCTTTCTTTTAATGTTATCATTTAAATCAGGAGCACATTATCTACTGCATTTTAATCTTGTCCATGACCACTTGTCCAATTTCTACGTTGTCTTTTTTTTTTATTTTTATTTTTATTTTTTATGTAATAATAAGCTTCCGGCCATCCTATGTACAAATCTGAAACAGAGCTCATGTGTGAAGCGTTTAAAAAATGACCCGAAATATGAATACTAAAATCTATTTGTAATTCGTCTAAGGAAAAAGAAAAATTAATAGAGCTAAATTTTCCATACAACAGAATGATTGAGAGAATAGAGAAGACAAAGGAAGACAGACAATAGCAAGAGCGTTTATTATGGTAACATGATTGTGTGATCATATTTTTCTTTATCAAATTATGTAATAAGTTTTTGTCCGATTCAATCATTAATTTACAGAATATCTAAAAAACTGAAGTTTTTAATATTGAATTAGTCACATTAATCAAAAAATAATTTTTTTTAAACAAGACATTTCAACATGATCTATGACTTTACTTGATTCGAAGAATATTACACAGTAAAAATATGATTTGATTGGTTGGAAAGTATCTGATTAGAAATTTTATAAATTACCTTTTTAGTTGTCTTTGAGGCATATTTTAGGGATTTTTTTAATATAACACTGATCTCTACTTGAGCCGCCCCAAGGATCAATTTGTCATAGGTCCTTCAATTTTATTTTTTATGTTTGAGAGGAAAGACATCACGGTAGTTCATTTGAGTTCAGGTTCCTTGCACAATGTCCATAGAGTGAAATATCTAGAGTGTAAACTTAGAGAAATTTTACGTGCAGATAAATTTTAACTAATTTGTTTTAGGTGTACCCGTGAATTTTTTGAATTTTTTAAGTCAATTTGCTAAAAAAAATTATAAATTTCATGAACTTTTGTTATGAATTTGTATAGGTCTAGTAACTTTTGATGAGATATTTACAAATTTCTCAGAAAAAATGATGAGAAATTTGTGGTCAAACAAAAAAAAATTCCATTTTTTTATACAAATGAATATGAAGAAGAAACACCTAAAAACCACGCTCATTATTGTGTTCTCTGTGAAAACTAAAATATTCAAAATATTCATAGATACACAGATAGAGACGTAAAGTAGGGTCGAGAGGGTTCACTCATATTCTTTCTACTTGCAACCTGCACTCAAGATCTTACGTTTTCATTGATGTACAACCAATTACCTCTCTCCTGTATAACACGTATCCTAATGTCATGGAGGAATCATTGCGGCCATTGTTATACCATAGGGAAAATATGCTATGGTCAAATCCCACGACACTCAATACAAAGTAACGGATGTTAACAGAAGTGCTGAAACGATTTAAGCGTCGGCAGTATCGGTGGTTGATTTAGTCGTTGGGGAGGATTTAATGCGGAGGATAGATTTTAATGATGTCAATGGTGAACACCCACAGATCCGACGATGCGAACACATAGATCTCTCGACCATGAGCTTGGACTATCCGGCAACATTGTGGCAGTCCAAGAACATAGCTATTATTTTTTTAGAGCATTGGTTTAGAGAGAGTGTAAACAGATCGGGAGGTGAATCATACATGTAAGTGTATTTGTGTCATAATTTTTTTATCTAGGGTTCTTTTAATTAAACCCACTAAATCTTTATAAAGCCCAAACGCTATTTAAACCCACACAAATGGGCTTGTTCCCATTTAACAGCCCCATCAAATGGGGTATACAGAAGGAAAACAAAGAAACCTGTTAATCCTTCATTTCGCACACAAAGACCATTCACACACTAAACCATACTTCTTACGCCAAAGAAATAATTCAACTGTCGGGATTCTTTAAGCACAGTCTGTCTCCGAGCTTCTCTCCGAGCCTTTGCACACACGAATCCATTGTTTTTTGTTTTTCAATCCTTGATTTTGATCTTCATTGGCTGTTATTCGAGGGTCAATTTGAGTATAGCACGTAAAGATTAAGGGTATTGTTTGTTTTGGCATTTATCGGTTATATGTTAATTTTCTATGGCTTGTACAGTGATTGATTTCGTATTTTTATTTTATTTGATGAGCACAGGACCACACAGGTTTATCGGTTTCTTATTTTGGTTTTACAGATAAAGATAAAAAAAGATATGAAGTAAACATATTTGTCCTTTACAACAGGTTTTTGGTTTTGTTTTTCTGGTTTTACAGAGAAGTAATTTTCTCAATTATCAATATAGTTGTAACAGACCATGTTCAAGTAAAAATTTGTTGTCTTGGCAATATAATCAAATTAGAGATCTGATCGCTTCTTGCTTGCCACGTATTCTCTGCTCTCACAAAAAGTAGAGCTCTGATCGGGAGGTTACAAATAGGATAATTTGGTCTTTTTACACGCAACATCCTTTAAATTAAAAACCTTAACCATCGGCTGTTGAAAGAAAATAGGGCTTGCAATAAAAACACTCTTTATTAAAGTAAACAAAGGACCTCCTCTTAAAATATTCTGGGTAATTCTATTGGCAGCCAATGTTCAATTAAGTTCAGCCCAATGTCTATGTGCAACCCAACATATTTTTAGGATTTAAATTCAAAAGATCAAGTGCAACCCAACAATTGTCTTTTGACTTTCCAAATAAACACTTTAAACAATTTTGCGTACAAATCAAATTAAAATTGCCTACACACCCATATTTGTCCACTAAAAATTAGGACAGCCCAAAAAGAACAAAAAGAACCCACATTTCATTAAATCTGGATTCAACATGAAGATTGAAAAATAAATTGAAGAACACTAATGACTTCTCCAGTTCTGGGTTTGGTGTTCCAAATCCATTAGTTGCTGGAAAAACTAGTAATCCATATGAAAAACACCAATTACATGAAGAACACCAATGATTAATGAAGATTCCAAAAAAGAACACCAATAACATGAAGTACACGAATGACTTTTCCAGATATGGGTTTGGCATCTCTCGCCATTGTAGATTCCAAATCCATTAGTTGTTGGAAAAGTCAAGTCTACACCCGGTCGCATCTAAATCCCTATTCAAAATGTTCCAGATCTGCAACTGCGGATGCCTTGCCACCGCCGCCATTATTTGCCTGTTAGCGCAACGCTGCCACCAGCAGAAACGTCAAGAAATGTTCGTAAACCCTAGATAAGTTTGTTTCCTGAATTAGGTAGAAGAATTAAACCCTTTTGCACCCAATATATAAGCCCCAAACTTGGAACATCATCCCAAGAACCATCAGACCGATTGTGATGCTCGATTTCTCTCTCCTAAAGCAATCTCCTTGCCCCCTCCAAAAAAAAGTTGGGGTTGAAATTAGTAAAATGGGTTGGTTGGATGTTGACTAATCTTTTAATTCAGGGTATCTAAGACATTTTGTTCAATGGTAGATTGGTATTAAAATTTCTCATTAAACTAGTGGTTGTAATTAGAGAATTATCCTAATATTAGACACACTTTGGAAACACGGGACACGTGTACTTGTATCATTCCTGGATATATAATTGAAGTGTGTCCCACTGAAGTTGTCCACCAATGACACGGACACGGATCCTGTGTCTTCCCAAAGTGTTTGTACTTACCACTACCCATATTTTTGAAGTCAATGCACTTCCATTTGTAAAAAAATGTCTTGGCTGGGTGTCAAGAGACAAAACTTTCCAACATCCAAGGATTAGGCATTGAATTCCAATTCTCAATTTACTATTAGGGCCCGTTTGGCAATCCAATTCCAAGACTTGGAATTAGAATTGGAAGGCCAATTTAAATTCCACGGAATTGAAATTGGCCTTCCAATTCCAATTCCAAGCTTTGGAATTAGATTGCCAAACGGACCCTTAGAGTTCGTTTGGCAATCCAATTCAAAGCCTTGGAATTGGATTGCCAAACGGACCCTTAGTGTTCAATCGGATTTGTCTTTGTAGTGCCCTATACAAAATTGTATTGAGATGTATGTGGGCTTGATTAAAAAGAACTTGATGGTGCACATAATTCATGTTGCGATTCTCTTTTGGGAGTTTCTAGTTTTTATTATCCACAATTCATCAATTCTTTTTGTTGTATAATTTTTCCTCAATCCAACTATAAATGTTTTCAGGAATATGAAGGCAAAGATTTTAGCTACGTATCCTGATGCATTTTCAGATGATTCAATAATAGGAGCACTTGACCAAAGACCGAACCTGGAAACACCTCAATGACTCTTCAAATAAATTATCATCCTACATTTTCTTTTCTTTTTCTTTTTTACTTTTTTCTTTTTATTTTTGTGAGATCTGTTAGAGGTTTATGCAAGTCTCAACATCAATTAAAGTATTTGTGGTTTCTGTTTTTTCTTGATTATTTTTAATCATTACTTCACATTATGCATAATGAGACATTAGATCCCAAAATATAGGGTCGACACCTAAATATGCATTAAATATTATTTTATATGATAATTTAGGATGTTTGAGTAAGTATTCCTGTATTCGTGACACTCTTGGGTGCTAAAACTATATTATGTAAAATTTTGGGTGTCAAAGTTGCAATACACATAGTAAATGAGTGGCAAAAGTTTTGGGTCTCAAACTTTTATTGTTTGGTATTTTAAATTTTAACATATTTTAAATTGAACTTGTATTATTTACTATTTAATAGTTAATGGATTTTAAAAATTGTATTTAACAGATTTTAAAGTAAAATTTTAATATTAAAGGCTCTTAATTATTATCAAGTAGCTTGTATTTAACAGTTGCTGACATAAATGTTTAATATTTAATAATTTATTTTAAGGTTATTTGGAACTAGACACCCATTAGTTATTGCTGTTTAGGATTTAATACTAGAAAAAAACTAATGCACCATTGACCTCAAATTTTTAACATAAATGTGAGTTAACTAATTTTGACAGCCATTTATCTTTTGAGTTATTATATTTCCCTTCGCAAAAGTTTAAAACAAAAAAGAATGAAAAGAAAAAAAAAACACAAATTATGTTTTTAACAGCTATTCATCCGTTGAGATATATCTCAATCTCATCATCCTCTCCTCTCTTTCTGCAACTTTTTTCCAGCTTCTCTCTCATCTCTCCTCTTCTTGGTTTGTCAAGCCCTCCCTCGCCTCCCCTCATTCTCCCTTACCCCGTTGTCCTTGTGTGGCGTTGCGCCCTCCCTCCCTCCCTCCCTCTACAATCTGCTAAAAACCAACGGTTTATGTAGGGGTGTTCGCGGTACGGTAAAAATTCGTATCATACCGTTTTGAATCGAAAATCAGCGGTAAGGATTTATATTGTTTACTTATCGAAACCGAAACTATCGAAACCGAAATTACCAATTTTTGTGGTTGGTTTTTGTTTTAACATTTTAAAAATCGATTTACCCACTTTATCGTACAGAGATGAAATATCGAAATTAATGTACCGAAAATACCAAAATGATATTATCGAACTTAGCAAATTGTAAATACCAAATTAAAAAAAAAAACAAGAATACCAAATAGCTAAAACCAAACACAACCACACTTATTTTATTGGTTCTTTGTTTTTCTTTAAGTGGTCAATCTTCTAGTAACCCTTGGATCAATACAGGATTTTACCGTCCTTAGATCATTCACAACACAACTTATAACAACACTAGGGTTAATGTTTCATATTCAACAACACAATTTATGCTTCTCTCTCATCTCACAAAACAACACCCTTTCCTCTCTCCTCCCTCACAGACCCCTTTAACCCGACTCTCTTTATCAACCCATCCTCCCGTCGATTCATCCTCACCTTAGCTCATTTTTTTTTTATAATACTTCACGCCGATCGTTTTTTTTTATTGTGCTTGGATTATTTTTGGTATAAATTTTTCATATCCGGTATAATATGGGGATGACATTCAATATTAGAAGTATGTGAATCTTTATGGAGCTTTATATTTCTGGTATAAATAATTTTTCTGGGTAGTTGACATTCAATTCAAGTCCCTCTTTACATCGAAGTTGAAACCCGTTAACTTCGGAGAGATTTTTCAATGAATACTCCATTATAAATTTAGATTTGATGAAAATGAAAAAAAAAATGAATATGAAAAATGAAGTGAATTGTACTCTAGAACAATAGTTATATATATCAATGGATGGAAACACTGTATCGTCTCATTTTATGTCAAACGAACTACTGTTTCCTCTTGTTCACATTCCCCGCTCTTGATATTCTATTGTATTTAGTTGGGTAAGACTCTTAGTGTAACACCTCGTAATTTTAATGATTTTTATAATTGGATCAATTGTGAATTAATTTTGGATTAATTCAATTAAACTGGAATAATTAATTCGGGATAATAAATATTAATTAGCGAGATAAGGGTTAATATTTATTTATATGGAATATTACTTAGTGAATGAGTAATAATAATGATATGAAAAGATTATAATTGTTGTGAGTGAAAAATACGGCAGTTACGATAAATGTAGTCAGAACGCGCGTGTCAGTCGTGTCGGGACTTAATTTGGGAAATAACATATAAGTTTACTTTTCATATCCATATGGTCATTTGGAGTGCGCCAATGCGTCCGAAAGGGTCAAGATAGTAAAAAAAGTGTACTCGGAGTTTTAGTTTGGGTCCCGGGGTGTTTTTAGGCCAAACCGATCATAGGTCCAAAGTTCTTTTGTACTAAGGGTGTTTAATGGGCACATGATGAAGTTTTTTATGTTTGCTGACTCACACTTGATGGTGGAGAATATAACGTCTCAATTTTTAGGTTTTAGAAATTATGGTTAGGGTTTGTGATTTGGGAAAGAAGGTGGAGGGTGAAGGAGATGGGGGCATTATTGTTTAAGTTTTTTAGGGGACTAAGTCATAAAATTAATTATTGAGGTTTTTTAACGAAAAAGTAATGAGGTTAGATTTTAGGGGTTATGTCTAATTTTGAACATTGGAGGGGGTGGGAGGGTGGTTAAGTCTAACTATAGTATTATTGTAGGGATTATGTCAAAAGAGCCTAATATTTTAAAGATTTGTTGTATGGGTAGTGGCGTTTGTGATGATTTTTGAAATTCTAAATGTGGTTTTTTGAAAAAATAACTTAACATTTTAGAATTAATAGTTGTAAAATATTAAAATCTTATTTCAAATTTTGATAAATATTAACTATTCTATTTAAAGTATGTTAAAATTGAATTACTAAATAGTAAAGTTAGGTTAGAGAATATTTACAAAGGCAAATAAGTCATATATAAGTTTAAAGCAAGGTAATCATGTAACTTAGATTATTTTTTTTTGGGCCTTCACATTGGGTCA
Organism: Sambucus nigra; assembly: GCA_949130495.1. Taxonomy (NCBI): domain Eukaryota; kingdom Viridiplantae; phylum Streptophyta; class Magnoliopsida; order Dipsacales; family Adoxaceae; genus Sambucus; species Sambucus nigra. The sequence continues at coordinate 293,459,771 of OX422222.1, forward strand.
TATATGAACGTTTCCATTAGATAGGTCCCATTCTATTAAATCTCACAATAAAACCATTGAGCGTGTACCAAATTACCAATATAATTTTGCGCCTCTCGAAAGTTGGTTTGCTCCAAGACATTCAATCTTCCTACAACATTCCTTTTGCCTCGTCTCTCACCCTGCAACAGTTGGAATGTTGCGACAAGATAACTCTAAATTTTTTCAAACAAAATTGTTATGATTTTAAAAATATATTGACTTGTTTAATTATAGTATTAGCAAATGGATGAATTTGGGTGGGCTTGAGTGGAACAAATATGGGTTGCGCTAGATTTGTTGAGGCTAAATATGTCTTATGGTAACAGATGAGTTGGGCCAACCCATTTTTTTTCGACCAGTGGGTTTCACTTTTATTCCACCCTTTATTGGCTTTGTCGTTTCCATTTTTATTCCATTCATTTTTATTTATATATATATATATATATATATATATATATATATATATATATATATATATATATATATATATAGAGAGAGAGAGAGAGAGAGAGAGAGAGAGAGAGAGAGAGAGAGAGAGAGAGTAGGTTTTCAACCCCAAACCCTTGTTAATAATCACTTTCCCAATAGTGCTCAAGTCCTAAGTCTTGGGGAATTTGAAAATTATAATGGGTTGCCTCATTTTCATACCATTTTTAACCCTTGTTTGGGCCCGAATTTTTCCCATAACGGATGAATATGGGAGTCTCTTTTAAGCGTGGGTTTATATTGCTAATACTATTTATTTATGATAATTAAAAAAGAATAAAAAATAGTATATTTTCATAAAAAAATGTGTAAACATATGAAAAATAGGTATTGTAGCCACCTACAATGAGATGTGAGAAGATTGTGTCATAATACATAGATTTGTCGCAACATTCTAGCTGTCGCGCGACCCTCCTATGGCAGTTGGTCTACCGCACGAACAAACATTTGTTGCTCTTCAATAATTTATTTGGGATCAATTAAAACATAGTTATGATTTGGGCAACAGACCAACTGTCTTGGCCAAGGGACGCACGCCAATTGGAATTTCACACGAACCCCTCCTTTTTATTTTATTATTTATGTTTTTGTTTTTGTTTATTATTTTTTATACTTTGTTTTTGTTTAACCGTTGATGAACCCATACAATGAAAAACATACAATTATAAAAATTCATTAACAAAAAACACTACATGACGTTAAAAAAAATTCATGAATACTCTTATATATTGTAGTAAAAAGCCATATGTGTTGTAGAGTCATGAAGGTAGGCTCATGAAAATATTCGATCCCCAACATTTATTTCCTTACGTTTGAGAAACTCCACTGGCTCTTGTATGCCTTCTCAGTCATCGGGTTACCACAGCGAAAAATTAGGTTTGTCCCATTCATCTTCCACGATCATATTGTGAACAATGATACAAGTCATCACAATTCGCCCTAGATCATCATGACACCAAAGAAGAGTTGGGCCATTAAAAATAACGAAGCGAGATTGTAAAACATCAATAGCTCGTTCCATATCCTTTTTATCCTCGTCTTGACATTATGTGAAGTATTTTTGTTTTTTTGGTTTGTGGATGTGCAACTGTGGGACAAAGGTGAAATATTTCAGGTGTATGACGCCAAAAAGGTAATTTCCCATATCGTACGATCTTCCTTTGATAACTTAATTTCATACAAGTATCATACCATTTATGAGCTCCTCGAAAACATCCGACTGATCGAGAACGCTTAAATCGGTATTCGCATTTGACATATCAAAACATGTATGACAAAACTAGAGGTTGTGGTCAGGTAGAATTCTAGTATACTCGTAACCATCTTGTGGCTACCTCGATGTGTCCCTGTCCAAGCCACCAAATATTTTTTTCTACACCAAGTGCATGTAGTTAACGCTACCTATCCTGCCTAAGAAACCTCGTTGCTCCCCTTTTGTGAGAAATTTTCGAACATCCTGGGTTGTAGGTGTACTCATTGTAATATCCTGTATTTTTTTTATGGCCTTTAATTATGGGATTAATAAAATTTAATTGGGATAAATTAATTTAATATTAATTCGGATTTTAAATTGAATATTTACTAGCGTGATGAGAGTTAGTAATTATTGATAAGAATTATGTTGAATATTACTTATTGAGTAAAGTAATATATGAGATTGAAATAATTAAAATTGTCGCGAGTGAATAATACGGCAGTTATAGAAATTAAGTCGGGACGCGCGTGTCAATCGCGTCGAGACTAAATTAATGGGATAAAAAGTAAATTAATTCTAAGTCATCCGTATGGTCATTTCGAGTGCGCCAATGTATTCGGAAGGGTCGAGATAGTCAAAAAAGTATACCCGGAGGTTTAGTTTGGGTCTCGGAACGTTTTTAGGCCTAACCGGCACCCCGGGAGGGCATTTTGGTAATTTTTAATTTTAGGCCTTAACTAATGACGAAAATTGAAGGGTTATATCTGATGGGGGTTAGAGTCCTCGAGGGTTAGAAACACTGGAGTTGCATTGAGGTCAAAGACGGAAGAAGAGATAAGGCTTCCAAGGGAGAGAATCACCAACCCTACACCATTCTCACCAATTCCAACACCAACGCATAGATCGGGGAACGAGGAGCGGGATCATACCCATCATCTTCTATAATTCAGACTTTCATTCTTGAGGCAAGTATCTAACTTGCTGTTCTTTAGTTAATAACACATCCATGCTAGTATAAGAGATAATTATCTTATATTTTCATAAAAGTTAAATGATGTTTGGGAGAATTATATTGAATTTCTGAGTAGAAACCATTTTAGGACAACCCTATTGATTTGTGTAGATGATTAACTACGAAATTGATGTCTTGTAGAGGTTAAATTCTGGAAGAATTAGGAAGATATTGATGATGATGATGATAAAATAAGGGTTCTTGATGAATTAGATTAAATTAACCCTTTAATTGATGGCCCTTGATGAATTTGTATATGTTTTACGTTAGAAATCATGTATATAGGATAATACAATTGTTGGTTTGATTGTTTGAGAGTTTGGGACAAATTAATAGAGGTTTTGAGGATCTAAGTTGATGAAACCTGTAGGTAAAGAATTACAAAAACTGGGCCATTACCGGCTCGATCGATCGATCTACTCAAGAATGTCGATCAATCGATCGACCCTTTTCATCGATCGATCGACCCTTTTCATCGATCGATCGACTCCTCCTGGAAAATGAAACTTCTTTCCCTTTGAATGCTAATCCGATCCCAATGCGTAATGACCCTTGAACATAATTGAAATATCATAATGGGACTTGGGAAGGACCAATAGGGTATAGGCAAGGTCCGGGTAATACGACTTTATATGAGATTTAACCGTTGAATTTCAGAGGTATAAAACGGAGTGAAAATCGTACGTACGTTAAATTAGGTCTTGTGAGAATTAAGAATGACTTAGACCCGTAGGGTAGAGAGTGACTCCTACTGATTTTATATTTATCAAGATGATAAACTTTGAGAGTCGAGAAGTACTTAAGGACTTACAATAATTGAGAAAATAAGAGTGAATTCATTATACGTAGGACTCGAGCGTTACGTGTCGCGTATGGTCAGAAAATAATATGGGCCGTGTGTCTACCTATCTGAATGATGAAAATGTAAATATGTGTGTATGGATAGTTATTATATAAATATATGTGTGTAATCATACCCGCGCTACATGCTATCACGGAGGTTTCCGCTCCGGAACAGCCTTATCTCTATTGGACCTTCATGGGGGATATTGACTTGTACCCTAGAGCATAGCATCCTTGGTACAGGCTATCTGAGAATGATAGTTAGACGGTCCTAAGAGACGTGAGGGTATGTGTTGACCTCTTAGTGACTTGGAACTATTCTTCGCCTCCAATATTGTGTGTTTTGGGTTAATACAGTTCGAGAGTGATTCCGAACTAGTATTTTCCTTTTTGTACGAGAGATACGGGTACTTGATGGCAAACTATGCCAACACCATAGATTTTATGTGGGGTTCCCGATTAGTATATATATTATGTGAGTGATGAATATATATATACCTGTGATTCACCTACTATGCTTGTAAGTAGATACAAATTGAATAATTAATATTAAATGAATTAAGTGTTGAGAACTTAAGGCTGTATTGAGATGAACATAACTGCTTGATAATTTCATAAGAAGAGGCTATCAGATATAAACTATAGTCATGCGGTCACTTGGATTAGTATTGATAAGGGAAGATTGGGTTAGAATAGTTAACGTGGTTAACTTTATCTAGATTAGTTCAGTAGAACGTTAGGCGTGCACATTAGTTGAGGGGTGAGAATTCCCAAGTGAGTGTCGAGGTACTAACATGTATGTAATATCAATTGGTAAGCATTTTAAATACTTGCTAAACTATTTTAAAGTTGTTTTACACTCGGGCTCTGACCCGTTTTTTGTAATCTCTTATCTCCTTTATATATATATATATATATATATATGTATTACAGGTGCCCAGCCACAGGGGCGTCAGGCTTAATCTTTGGACTTTTGACGTGCTGCAGTTAGTGTGGGAGTTGCAGGTCCTCGCAGTAGACGACTTCATCCTTATCTTCTCAGTCTCCTACTTAGTCATTCTAGATGGTGCATGTGTCGCCCATTTCCAATTTTATTTAGTTCAGAGAGAGACTTGTACTCTTTATTATTGCAGTATTCAGTTTAGTTGGGATTGTTATAATTATTTCATTGTCCTGCGATTTGGGATATTTTATTCGGATTGATTGATCTAGTCTATTTATTCCACTTGGATGGTTTGGTATTTAATATTGTTTGTGTTCATGAAAATGGTTTCGTATGCTAAATCATAACAGTAGGACTTAATCCATAAAATTACATGTTTTGACACTTAACCTAATTATTTATTAGGTGATTAAGACAAAAAATTATTTTTAGACGGTGATGCTAAGAATGAATAACCCGGACACTTTGATGTAATTTAATAAAGTAATGATCACCCGGTATTTAATTAGGCGGGGTGTCACAGGTGGTATCAGAGCATCAGGTTCTAGTGTCCTTAGGATCTGTGCGGCTTACTATGCTTCCAATGTTGCTTTGTTTGATATAGATCCCTATGTTTAGGATTATTGATTTCTATGGTGAGACTTCGTTCTCCTGCTATAACGTATATATATTGGTGAATCTTATTTGTGTTCGGGCGTGTTCGAACAATGAAGTATGACAGACGAGGGTCGTTGGGAAGACAACATGAGGCAGGGCTTAGTTGAGGTTGTAGAGTATATTCGAGGATGATGACCATAGTCGAGGTCACCCCTATTATGACATGAGACACCAGGACTGTAAAGACGACTAGGGCGCATCATATGATTTCCAAGTGCTGCTATAGTCGAAAGAGGTGCCAAATTATACTCACCCAACGTGGTAGGACTGGGAGAGAGTCAGACGAAGCAATGAGGAGAACCACCAGCGGAAGTTCTAGAAATGCGGGAATTGTGTGTGTTAACCAACGAACGTAATATATCCAAAGGCTTGGGCATAGGGAGGAGTGTGGTTAACCGGAAGTGAAAATTTGGGATAAAATTTTTTCTTGACTCGTCAGAGCAAAGTTATAATGGTGGGAGTCAACCACCACATTTAGAAGTGGAATGTTGTGTCAATGGAAGGATCTTAAGTACGGTTTACAGTTTGACCGCGAGTTCCTTCATCAGATGTTCAGGTTAAGATGTGAATGTTGTTCTGAACTCATCACAGGAGGGCCGAACAGCGGTTCATGTATGAAAATGAATTTAATTATTTAGAGAATCTTGTGCCGGATAAGGTAGATACAAATGGAGAAGAGGATTTCAAGTGGGAAATTGATTCGTAAGAAAAGTTGACAACACTTAAAGGGAATTCTGCTGGACAGTCGATCCATATGGTGACAATGTCACGCATTGTCCGTAGAGATGTTAACGCTTCTTTGGGAAGGGAGCTAAAGGAATCAAAAGATTTAACTGGGGAGTAAGACTGGATGAAACGCAGTCAGTGAAACGTCACAAGGGCGGGGGAGACCCATCAGGGTCCCCATTCAAATGATTTGGGTAGCTGAATCCTTACCAAGCTATGGTGAATTCAGTAAGGACTGTCGAAGCCAGTAGTGTGTTCCTTAGGGCCAACAAAGCTAAAGGAACAACGGGGGTAGCCATCAGGATCTAGCCTATCAAAGTCCAAGAGAAGGACAACCCTAATATAGTCAGTATGACCGGTGATAAGTGGATTATGCATAGAGGTATTTTGTGGAGAGTGAAACCACATGCGTTAATTTTTCCTGAAGCGAGTAAAGGGACAAGAGTATGGTGCCTAGTAAGGGGCAATGATTAAAGTAATTTTTATTTTGGTTCGGACATGTGTGTTATGTTCAGAAACCATTTGAGCAGCCAGGACGATTGGCAAGATAGAAGTATGAGTTTTACCCTCGGAGGATGAGGTGTGTTTTATATGACACGAGCGAGTCACTATATTTTGATTTTTCTAGATTCGCACGTGAGACGAGTTTAATGCGTATATCGATAATGTTATTATTATGTGAATGTTTTCCCTGGTATAGGGGGGTTATCTTTAGTGTTATCCGCGGAGGATGAAATTGGTATATTGATATTGGTATATACTTTATTAAGATTACTCGTTTTAGTGATGTGTTATACTAGTATTATATTATTCTGATTATGTTTTTATAGTAATGATTAGACTGATAGTGGGCGGATATCGCAAGTCTATCGGGGATTACTTCTCTAGTGCAGGATGTTTTGTTTTGGCGAAGCCTCACCTGTGAGAAGGGCGGGCTCGGATTTATATCATATATTATAGAGACTTCAAATGGTATAATAGTATCAAAATGTTTAATCCCGGGGTGTGTAGGTATTTTATTATTATGATTCGGTGTGTATTAAATTTACTGTTGAGCGAAAAAATTTAACTCATTATTATACTTAGCGCTCAGGACTTGGTGATAGGAAGAGCGCATTATTATATCTATCCTTTAGAGACGTGGGAGTTAAGACTTATATTCATATGTTTGGGGACATGATTTCAAGAGTCCCGATTGTATATGTACGAGGTTTATGGAATGTGATTACCACAAATGCTAAGTGATAGTGCAATTGGCGAAAAGTTCCTTGTTTAAATGTAATTGCGGGAGGAGAGGTAGTCTTATGTCACGAGACGGGAATATAGGGTACATGTAATGGAAGGAGGGCCTAACGGATTTTGATAACCGATAATGCTAGGTAGTAGTGTATCGGGGGGGGGGGGTTCCTTGTTTGGATTTCTCTTTGCGAGATATCCCACGCATGGAACTTAGTGTAAGGTTGGAAGTAAGGAGATGTTTGGTCATTAGTCCATGAGTCCGGTACCTCGGTCGTCATAGGAGCAGGTAGTTATAACTGTAAGTTGGAAGTTAAATTGTGATTTAAGGCTAGTGGAGCCGGTTGTGTGGTAAGGAAGCATTAAAAGTTTTATTTTATCATCGCGAGTTGAAGGGTGGAACGATGTTAAGGAGGACTTAAAATTTTGATTTCTGGGGTGATTAAGAATACCCAAGTGTTATTACCACGTTGTGAATACATGGGCAATAAAGAATTGAGTGTTATGTGTGAAGCGTATGTGATGTTTATCCCAGTATGCACGGTTTATAGGGTGTGTGGGCATTCTGGTTAGCTGATGTCAGAATCGTCCGGGTCAAAGGGACGTGGGAATAGATGTGTGAAATATATGCCTGAGGGACTTATATAACGAAGTAGAAATGGTAAAGTGGATTAAACATCGTGTGAGAAGGACGATAATCCGTATATACGTGTGCAATCAGAATAGCACACCCGAATTTGGTTGAAAGGTTGTGGGAAGCCATTTAAAAAGGGGTATTCCTTGAGAGGCGTAAAATTTAACTATTATGGAAAACACTTGGAGCGGAGTTTTAACTAGTCAAATGTTGAGAGCGACTTGCGCGTAGATAGAATGATGATGTTAGTAAGATATGAAAGGTCCAGAAGTTCACATCGTGGAGAAAAGTGCATGGGTCGGAACTTTCGGTATACGCCAAGGAAAGATAGGAGTATTATGTATCACTTAATGTGAGATATTACAAGTGGAAGTCAATGTTGAGCGGGACATGGTGAGTAGTCTCCGCGTGCACCACTCATAGATAGAAATCGGTTGGAGAAAGAGGATCAACCAGAGAATTTTGTAGCAAGACGATTCCTGTAATGGAAGATGGCAGTCAATTTGGTAAATTTATTTGATGGGTTGTCAACCTCAAGTTAAGGTCACGAGTTCCTTCGAATGTGTGGAGCAAGTTGACCTAAAAGAAAGTAATTGTTATTCTTTTGGGTGATTTACACTATTAGACAATATGCCGCCGTCTTTCTCTGAAAAGAAGGATCGTGCCGGTAAGTGGTCTTGCCCTGTATTGTTTTGAAATAGGATGAGATCCTTGAATCCCACCTTCAGTACAGGATTTCAGGAAGCAGTGGGGATGGCGTTTTATTTTGAGCAGGTTGTATCACCTATAGCCCAAGGAGTAGGCGAAAAGTGATATACGACTAGTGGAACTGTATGAATGTAATTTCGGACTCATTGTGGTCATTTCATTTCCCCAACAATTATAGCTGGTAAGTGAAGTATAATACGGTACTTGGGAGAAGATATTACCAAATGATAGAGTTTTGTGTAAGCACTCATACCTTTTTATTGAGGACAAAGCGCTTATTGAGGTTTTGTGTGAATAACCTTAACTATTCTCCCTCTGGTTGTTTAGAGGTGAGTGGATAATCAGAATTTTTGATTGGTCGAGTTAGAGTTCGATGACTATAGTGGAATTACCACATACTATTTTAGGTGGCTTTTGACTGTCATAAGAGTTACATCGCCGAAAATCGAGATTCGAAGAACTGACAAGAGTAGTCACATGATTCATATGGTTTCTCTCAGGGTGGGAGTTTTGTATTTAGATAAATACGAGTAGTTGATACGTAGTGAGGTGCGGCCTCCTAATAGTATTGAGATAATGGGGGCCAATGATGTATAGGCTCGTCTTATTCGAATGTCGTCGGGTAGAAGCACAATGTGAAGTTCCATTATTGAGGTGTGACCCTATAACTGATAAAGTCTTGAGAGTGTTAACCAAGCTTGTTGTGAGGCGGGGGCTATAGTGATGGAGCGCCTTACTCTGAAGTCGGTTTTGCGTACTGATAAAGTATCCAGAATTATTTTACTAAGTAGACCTTACTTTTCGAATTTCAGGACGAAATTCCGTTATTAGTGGGGAAGTATGTAATACCCCGTATTTTTTATATGGCCTTTAATTATGGGATTAATTAAATTTAATCGGGATAAATTAATTTAATATTAATCCAAATTTTAAATTAAATATTTACTAGCGTGACGAGAGTTAGTAATTATTGATATGAATTATGTTGAATATTACTTATTGAGTAAAGTAATATATGATATTGAAATTATTAAAATTATTGCGAGTGAATAATACGGCAGTTATATAAATTAAGTCGGAACACGCGTGTCAGTCGCGTCGGGACTAAATTAATGGGATAAAAAGTAAATTAATTCTAAGTCGCCCATATGGTCATTTCGAGTGTGCCAATGTGTCCAGAAAAGTCGAGATAGTCAGAAAAGTATACCCGTAGGTTTAGTTTAGGTCTCGTGATATTTTTAGGTCTAACCGGCAACCCAAGAGGGCATTTTGGTAATTTTCAATTTTAGGCCTTAATTAATGACGAAAATTAAAGGGCTATATCTAATAGGAGTTAGAGTCCTCGAGGGTTACAAACGCTGGAGTTGCAGAGAGGTCAAGGAAGGAAGAAGAGATAAGGCTTCCAAGGGAGAGAACCACCAACCTTACACCATTCTCACCAATTCCACCACCAATGAGTAGATTGGGGAATGAGGAGCGGAATCATACCCATCATCTTCTACAATTCAGACTTTCATTCTTGAGGCAAGTATCTAACTTGTTGTTCTTTAGTTGATAACACATCCATGCTAGTGTAAGAGATAATTATCTTATGTTTTCATGAAAGTTAAATGATGTTTGGGAGAATTATATTGAATTTCTGAGTAGAAACCATGTTAAAACAGCCCTATTGATATGTGTATATGATTAACTACGCAATTGATGTCCAGTAGAGGTTAAATTCAGGAAGAATTAGGAAGATATTGATCATGATGATGATAAAATAAGGGTTCTTGATGAATTAGATTAAATTAACCCTTTAATTGATGGCCCTTGATGAATTTGTATATGTTTTAGGTTAGAAATCATGTATATAGGATAATACAATTGTTGGTTTGATTGTTTGGGACAAATTAATGGAGGTTTTGAGGATCTAAGTTGATGAAACCCGTAGGTAAAGAATTGCAGAAACTGGGCCATTACCTGCTCGATCGATCAATCGACTCAAGAATGTCCATCGATCGACTGGATCAATCGATCAACCCTTTGCATCGATCGATCGACTCCTCCTGGAAAATGAAACTTCTGTCCCTTTTAGTGTTAATCCGATCCCAATCCGTAAGGACCCTTGGACATAATTTAAATATCATAATGGGACTTGGTAAGGACCAGTAGGGTATAGGCAAGGTCCGAGTAATACAACTTTATATAAGATTTAACCGTGGAATTTTGGAGGTATAAAATGGAGTGGAAATCGTGCGTACGTTAAATTAGGTCTTGTGAGAATCAAGAATGACTTAGACCCGTAGGGTAGAGAGTGTGCACCTACTGATTTTATATTTATCAAAATGATACACTTCGAGAGTCGAGAAACATTTAAGGACTTACAATAATTGAGAAAGTAAGAGTGAATTCATTATACCTAGGAATCGGGCGTTACGTGTCGCAAATGGTCAGAAAATAATATGGGTCGTGTGTGTACCTATCTGAATGATGAAAATATAAATATGTGTGTATGAATAGTTATTATATAAATATCTGTGTGTAATCATATCCGTGCTACTTTCTATCACGGAGGTTTCTGCGCTTGGATAGTCTTATCTCGATTGGACCTTCATGGGGAATATTGACTTGTACCCTAGAGCATATCATCCTTGGTACTGGATATCTGAGAATGATAGTTAAACGGTCCTAAGAGACGTGAGGGTATGTGCTGACCTCTTAGTGACTTGGAACTATGATTCGCCTCCAATATTGTGTGTTTTGTGTTAATACAGTTCGAGAGTGATTCCGAACTAGTATTTCCCTTTGTGTATGAGAGATACGGGGACTTGATAGCAGAGTATGCCAGCACCATAGATTTTATGTGGGGTGCCCGATTAGTATATATATATTATGTGAGTGATGAATATATATATATATACCCATGATTCATCTACTATGCTTGTAAGTAGATAAAAATTGAATAATTAATATTAAGTGAATTAAGTGTTGAGAACTTAAGGCTTTATTGAGATGAACATAGATGCTTGATAATTTCATAAGAAGAGGTTATCAGATATAAACTATAGTCTTGCGATCACTTGGATTAGTATTGATAAGGGAAGATTGGGTTAGAATAGTTAACGAGGTTAGCTTTTTCTAGATTAGTTCAGTAGTACGTTAGGCGTGCTCACTAGTTGAGGGGTGAGAATTCCCAAGTGAGTGTCGAGGTACTAACATGTATGTAATATCAACTGGTAAGCATTTTAAATACTTGCTAAAATATTTTAAAGATGTTTTACACTTGGGATCTGACCCGTTTCCTTTCATCTCTTATTTCCCTTCTCTATATATATGTATTACAAGTGCCCAGCCACAGGGGTGTCAAGCTTAGATCTTTGGACTTTTGACGTGTTGCAGCTAGTATGGGAGTTGCAGGTCCTCGTAGTAGACGACTTCATCCTTGTATTCTCAGTCTCCTACTTAGTCATTCTATATGGGGCATGTGTCACCCATTTCCTGTTTTATTTAGTTTAGAGAGAGACTTGTACTCTTTATTATTGCAGCATTCAGTTTAGTTGGGATTGTTTTAATTATTTCATTGTCCTGCGATTTAGGATATTTTATTCCGGTTGATTGATCTAGTCTATTTATTTAACTTGGATGGTTTGGTATTTAATATTATTTCTGTTCGTGAAAATAATTTCGTATGTTAAATCATAACAAATGACTTAATCCATAAAATTACATGTTTTGACACTTAGCTTAATTATTTATTAGATGATTAAGAAAAAAAATTGTTTTTCGACAGTGATGCTAAGAATGAACCAACCAGACACTTTGATGTAATTTAATAAAGGACTAATCACCCGGTATTTAATTAGGCGGGGTGTCACACTCATGTAATGAGTTAAATACACGACTTAGACCTCCTCGTAAAATCTCTTTTGCATATTAATCATGTGATCTCCTCAAGTCAAATATACTTATCAATTGAATCGGTCGAGCATCCATAGGCAAACATTCAGAGAGCCGCCATCATTTTCTGGACATCAATAAAACCCTCATTTTACATGTGTGTCCTAGTTCCTTACAAATTCTAATTATTAGATGATATCCTATTAGGAATATGGAGTAACAATGAGCTCCGCATGCGACCGCATCCAAATAGTATTTCATTAATTGTTGATGCCCTCGTTCCTTATTTTTGTCGATAATCTTTCAATCGAGTATAAATCCCCACTGACATGACCCCTTTTTTGTGCGTTGATCTTCAAAAATTGGATAATTGCACTCCCCATCAAGCGAAGCATTTGTTTATCAAAATCGTCGTCACCCGATAACTCATCAAGAATTTATTAAGGGGATCACTAGATGAAGACATTATCTCAAAAAAAAGTAGATGAAATTTCACAACTTATAATGCAAGTTGAATTGTCTTTATTATTGTTAATTAATTTTAAAAATTGGCCGTTAGATACTAAAAAGTTATCATTAGAAACAACAAAAAGTAGTTATTAAAAAATGTCAGTTGGTCCCGGGGTAAATGAATTTTCGTGGGTATCCAAGATGTGCGCCCATTTGGTATTTTATGGAAAGGTAACCTATGTTGATACTCCGGAGAAGCAACCCATTTTGGTGGAGAAAAATGACATTGTAGCATTTTGATGAATGCTCTAATGTCTTAGATATGGTCTAAAAATTTTAAATATTATTGTGGCGTGTTTGACAAATGTAACCCTAACCAAAATATTGTTCAATAAACATAGTTGCAAAAAACTAAAAAACCCCACAATCTTTAATGCTTTTAGCTTTCTGGAAAACCAACTCATGCACATCTCGGTCATATCTATCATCGATTAAGAAGCTACTTCGGAGTCCATTACTCAGACATTTCTTTTGAAGGTTTCAAGAAAGCATCGCTGTTGAAAGTAATCATTTGATGTTGTTCAAGAGGGAATTAAGACGAAATAAGTAAAAAGAACAAAACCCTCATATAATGTTTTAAACTTCATAAATAGTAATGTGTCTTGATTTCATTAATTTTCTTATTTGGGGGGAGTTTTGGCTATTTTTATTACACTTTATTGAAGTATTGGAAGAGTTTAAGGTTTTTTCAAAGCAAAATGGGGCTGAAAGAATGTTACAAATATTTATTATGCGGTATTCCCAACAATCGATGCATTCAGTTGAACAAATATAATCCCTAGTTAGAAAGCTAAATATAGAGTCATTGTTACTTTTTTTCATGGAACTTATTTTATTGTTATATTCTTTACTATATATGGCACCAAATCAATGTGTATCACCATCTTTAGTGTGTGTTGAGGATTTTTGTGAATTTTGTAATATCCCGTATTTTTGTGGATTTTATTTGTCATTCATTTTGTGATAAATAAATTATCAAATGGGATTAATTATTACTTGTGCGGGTTCAGTAATAATAAAATGCAAAAGTTAGATGACAATTAAAATTTTCATGCGATGTAATTCTATGCCGCATGTTATCAATAATTAGTTGACAACATTAACAAAAATATTTTGAACTATGTGTTACAAGTAAAATAATTAAGTGTGTTTTATCTACTCTATGAGGTATTACCGTATGTGTGAGAGGTAATGTCGTTTGAGTTTAAATCTGGAGTGTCACAGAAGCCCAAATATATGTTTTTAGTAGTTTGGATTGGGCCTATGGGGTAGGTATACCTTTAGACTATGTTTTTAGTAGTTTGGGTAGTATTTTGGTCTTATTAGGAGGGCCAAAATTAGGATTTCTTGTGACCTGTGAGATTAGACTTACCCTCATTAGTTAAACACTTTACACATAAAAAACAGTTGCCCTAGAGATTTGGCAGAATTTGGGAAGAGCTTTGGAGAGAAGAACAAGGGATCAAGAGGAGGAATCATTCATTCATACCGTTTAGGCCAAGAAGTCTCTTTCTTTATCATTGTGTAATCTGTAACTTAGTTATGCTTTAATATTAATGTATTTGATTTAGGGATTTAGAAGCATGTTTAGAGATTTGATCTTCAATCTTAATCACGTTCATAATTGGGTTTAATAGGGTTGTTGAATAAAACCATTATTAAGAGTGAAATCTAACTTGAAACTTGGGTTTTTTGGGGACTCATGAATTGATTCATTTTTCGTATATAATTATTTGGTTATAACTCATGTTTAGGATTTAATTTCATTTATAAGTTGAATCCATATGTTAATTTGGTGGTTGGGCCTGAAATCGTATATGTAATTGAACTCATATTGTGTAGAGGATGTACTAAGGTTTAGTTTGGGGATTTATAGAATTAAGCCCTTAACCGATGTTTTAGATCTTAAATTGTTGTGAGAATCGTTTAGTATCATAAACCCGTGATAGATTTTGATATGGTGAACTTTTAAGGGCTGGATCGAAGCT